>JANAVB010004179.1:0-82777 GCA_029216955.1 Iris pallida
GTCGGTCTCTCGTGCCGCGCTCGACGGATCCATCCTCGGGAATCTGCACGACGACTGTCATGGCGAGCCTCCCCTGACATGACCCGGCCGTCGTCTGATAATCTACAGTCGACTAGATCTATCTAAACGCATGTTCGAATCAAGCATTGCCCTCCGCACCGGTGGACGTTCACGTCTTCGTGCCACGTGATCGCCTGGGTAAGCTCATTCTCCTTCTTTTCTCCTTCGCCCCTTTCTCTGATTGAATGGCTGTTGCCATCTCTCTCTTCTGATCGATGAAGTTTTAAATCCTAAACTAGGGCATAGACCGATCACATATTCTAGTAGCTATTTTAATTCAAATCACATGCCAGATCTTTTGATTCATCTTTCATATTTAGTCTGGTAGACTATGCATTTATAGTTCATGGTCATCATGTTTTATTATTTATTGTTCATTATGTTGTACTTGTTTCATTATCATGGAATTTACTTTGCTCCGCTCCTGACTGAATATGTTGCAGGTGAACCTGAGTCTATAGGTAAGAGCCCGAGAACTTAGTTGAGTAGGACTGTACTATAACTTAGGATCTAGGAGTTGCTGATGACATATAGATTTAGTTACATTTTGTATTATAGATTTTACTTTTTTGGACTTCATATCCATGCATTGTATTAAACTTTGGGCACGTAATAGATGTTGTGATTGGAGTTTATCTTATCTTATAAATTTCTTAGATTCTTAACACAACTTACTACTTAAGTCCACAATGTAGGTTGGACGAGTCTGACTCATATCCGATTATTCGGGAGCGGATAATAACACATTTTTAGTGGTGGCCCATGCAGGTCAGTCTAATGGTGCTTAGAATTAGAGTACCATTGGAAACCTGCGATATAGGAATGTTCAATCACAGATTAGGCCGATTGTATGATTATGTATATTTGCTATCTATATTTCGAAGTATATTCTTCCTCTCTTTATTAGTTTCTAAAATCCTCTAGGGACTAGGCCAATTACTATTTTAGAAGGTTTGAACCCTCTTTTAGTAAGCCTCTCATCAATGACTAATATTTCCAAGCCTCCAAACTCCTTTGATGATTTTTTTTAGACTACCTCAATCTGACTTTCTTTGATCAATTCCAAAATTTTACCATAGGGCCCTAGACTAACCACTTAGCTCAACTTATCTAAGTTTTCCCCAAACTTTTCATTGACCATAAGTAATTATTTCCTCAAAATAATTATGGTATAGGCCAAAATTCCCTAGGTAATTCTTTAGAGATGAAAATGTTTCCACTAGATTCCCCACTCAAGCCATACTATTTATATTAGCCTGTCACGCCCCAGTTCCAAATAATCGGATCGGGAACACGTGGCATGCCAGCTGTACAATCTAGCATAGCTAAACCCAATTTAATGGACTATGATTCGATTGTAGTACGCTGAAGTATAACTAATAAAGTAACATCACAGGCAGGTAAACTAGTCTCATCCATGAAATAAAGTAATAGATAACTGAATGGAAAATCATCAGTGCCACAGAATCCAAATGTCACTATGGCTAGAGGAGAACAATCCACTAATAAGTAAATGAGTACAACTGGAATGAAATGAAGTAGCAAAAGAAATAAACAGAATACTGGAAATGGAACCCACGTCTGAAGATGTAGCTAGCCTCCAGAGGATCAAGGCTGCGGCTCCACCTCAAAGTCATCGTCAACAAGTCCGTATACTCCGTAATCAGCCGGGAATAAGTGCTCGTCAAGCTCTGGAAAAATACCAGGTCCTCAGAGGGACATAACAAATACACAGGAAAATGACATGCGTGAATATACTGAGCAGTAATGTAAAAGTAACGAATAGGAATGCCACCCAGTATTTCCCTAACCAAACAAGGACAGGAAATACAAGGAAGCAATAAGGTGTTCTAACCATCTATGTGTAAATGCACTCGAGACATCTCTAGTGGCACATAAGAGGGGAAGAAGAAGAAGAAACTGCCACCAAGCGTTCTACGGTTTGAGAAACGAGGTGCTACGAGCATCCAGCGTACATTGGAAATAGAAATTCTCATACACCACTAGTAGACTCTCCCCACCCAATGTACTCGTACCGTATACGCGGTACGAACAATATGCAAGACGTCATAGTAAATATAGTATAACTAAACCAAACTGCTAACAGACTCCAGATTATATGTTAATGGCCAGTCAACACAGAACCTCTGCACTCAACTCACTCATATGTGATACGTGTCTGAGACAGTGTCAAGTTTATACTAACTCTATACAAGGTAGTCATCAATGGAGACGAGTGCACACGATAGTAATAACTGGCAAATGTAAATACTGCATAGTAAATGTCAAGCAAGGTGTACTTGCCTGTGTCCAGCAACTGAGTATCCGGGTCCAAAGTAGAGTCCGAGTCCCGAGAAGCAAATAATCCTAAACAAGATTTATCTCTAATTAATTACTAATTAAACAAATAACAATTCATTTAATTGCTAAGTAATCTATAATTTAAGTTAAACTATTACTACTAGCTAGCTAGTATCAAAATATTATGAATAAAAATCATACAATAATAAGTATGTAAACTATACTTATTATCATACCATTTATATTCTGAAATTTATACACAACCAAATATTTAATAATTAATTAATTAATTAATTATAATTAATTAACCAATCAATTTAATACACACATGAATTCACAATTCCTAATATTACTAACATAAATAGTAAAAATCCTTAAAAATCATTTTTAGTCTATTTTAATAATAAACTAAATAATATCAGAATAATAAATATATATTAAATATATATTTTACAGAAAATGGATTATTACCATTAAACTATTTATTAAATAACTAGTTAAATAATAACAATAAGTACTTAATAATTCTAAATAAATCCAAATAAATCACCACCAACCTTAAATTTAATCATTAAAGCTAAATTTACAATAGTAACACATAATTAATAATTATTTAAATTAATAAATAATTATTACACAATTTAATACATAATCCTAAACATGATTCTCAAAATTACTTTTAAGTCTTAAAAAATTCGTAAATATATCTAAAATACATAAAATAAATTCCTAAACACCATATTTACACATTTCTAACAGAATCCTAACATTTCACAAAATTACAATATTTATATAATTAATAAAAATTAATTATATAATATATTCAACTTATGTAATAAATCTAGAAATTACCCAACTAAATCTAAATAATTATAAATAATAATAAATAAATATTGGAATTATTTTTATACAGAATAATATACTATTACAAACATTTTCTATTCAAACAATTATTTAATTACTAACCAATTAAATAATATAAATTGAAAACGGTATTTAATAATTAGTTTGATTAATACAAAACTTCCAAGAAAAATCTAAATAAAATATTTTAAAACCCAATAAAATACTGGAAAATATCCATAATTTACTTTATAATTAAATCTATATTTTCCATATAAATTATATTATTTAATTATTTACCAATTAAATAATATGCATCAAACGGAATTAATTAAACAGTTTTAATTCACTGTTTTTCACATAAAATAATTATAAATTTAATTCTAAAAATTCTGGAAAAATTATTTTAAAATACTATATTAATTATACAAACTTTTTCATGTACAAAGTTTTATCTAATTCGTGATCAAAATATTACATAAAAATTAAAACAGTAAACACATTTAATTAATTACTAGCATTGAAACTTCATAATTAAATATAAATAAATACTAATAATTAATATTAATTCATACAAAAATTAGGGTAGAACCCCTACATAATTACCAATGATTTTCTACATTTAGATCTAATTATTCATCCATTTATTCATCATAACAATCAATACAAAACTGAATAATCAGAATTTAAATACTAAAACTTGGTTTAAAGCATGCTAAGAGGATTTAATCCACGTGACAGCGCCACGGGGGGGTCGGGGTTACCTCGCCACACCGCAGGGGGGTGGAACGCCGCGAGGGGGGGTCGTGCCGACGAGGGGGCCGCCGGATCGGGGCCGGCCGGGCTGCAGCGCGCGCGGGGGGGGGGGGGGGGTCGCCGGCTGCTACACGCGGGCGCGGGAAGCGCCGCGTCTCGTCGTCGACGGCGGGGCTCCGGGTGAGGGGGAAAGGAGATAGGCACGGGAGAGGGGGAGGGGCTGGTGGTTTGATGGGGAGAGGTGGAGTTTGTGTGGAGGCAAGTTTAGGGTTAGGGTTGAGAGTGATTAGGTTCTCCTATAAGAATATATATACGGGAATGAGATCCAAATGAATAGGTCCCTAATGGGTTGGGCCTAGGTTAAGGTTAAATATAAGGATTGGGTTTAGTTGCTAAAAATTTTAACACCAAAACTATACAAGCTTATATATATAATCTAATAGTAAAACCAATAAATAGTAACACTATATATATATATATCATATACTTCTAAACTTTATCAATAATTTAATAATTAGTGTAAAAGCATTTATTTATCAATTAACATTATTTAGTAACAAATAATAATAATAATAATAAAATAATTTTGAGGGATTTTACATTCTCTCCAACTTATTAAAATTTCGTCCTCGAAATTAAAAACCAGCTGGGATTAAAAGAAAACACACAATCAAATCTAAATCTAGGATATTTACAAACTAAATTAAGCAAAATCTAGAGAATGAATATTAGCAGAATTAAGTCATACCAGATGCCTCACGAAGGTATGGATAACGCTCCAGAATAGAATCTTCCCGCTCCCAAGTCGATTCGCCCGGAGAATGGTGTTTCCACGCAACTCGGACTAGTCGAATGGTCTTCCCCTTCAACACTTTCTCTCTGCGGTCTAGGATCTCCACAGGCTGCTCCTCGTAGGACAAAGTCGGTCCCACGGTGATCTCTGAATGATCAAGTACGTGGTTATGGTCTGCCACATACTTCCTCAACTGGGAGACATGAAATACCTCATGGACGCCTTCCAATGACTGCGGAAGTGCCAATCTGTATGCAACCTCGCCAACTTTCTCCAACACATCGAATGGTCCGATGTATCTTGGGCTAAGCTTTCCTCTGACTCCAAATCTGATTGTACCTCTAGTCGGGGAGATTCTCAAGAACACATTGTAACACCCATATTCTGAATACGTATTTTTGGTTAAGCCTGCATGTATCATGGACCTGTATTTTATTTTCTCAGATTCTGGCCTGTAATTGTATTTCTGGCTCGACTTGCAGATTTTGGGTTTTCTCGTAAAATGGGTTTTTGACTTGGCTTGGTTTTATTTTCTGGAGAGGGTTTGGTTTGGTTTGGTTTATCATGAGAGGAACACCTTAACCTATTCTCCACCCTCATTCCACCACAACCCACCATCATAAATCCCCACCTACTTTTCTCTCTCCTCATTATTTTCATTATTTTCTTCTTCTTTCTTCCTCTACACAACACCATCACCTATAGGCAAGTGCACCTTGCCATCAAATAAGCACCACTTTTTATTTGTCTATTAGCTAGATTAGGCCATGGATATTAACTTTAGAACTTGGCATTTTGTGATTTGGAGTCTCCATTGTTCTGGATCTAAGTTTCTCTATTTTCGGATTTACATGGTTTTGATCTATTTTAGTTGAGATTTTGTGGGTTTTGATGCTTCCATGTGGAAGAGAATTCAATTTTACTCAAGTTAGAACTTTGAAAATCTAGATTTGGTTTTGATTTGACAAAGTTATGAAGAATTGAAGTTCTTGGTGTTCTTGGACCTGCTCTCGGCCAGGAAGAACATCCCTCTGCCTTGCGCTCTTTAGCGCATGGCCGATTGTGCACCCCCGTCCTGTGCTCTTTAGCGCAGGGCCGATTGCGCATGACCTTAGCCACTGCTTTGCGCTGCACTGGATTGCGCTGGCGCATGCCATCCATGCGCAAGCCAGCCATGCGCAAAGTAACCCCTGCGCAATCCATCCATGCGCAGTTGACTCCTGCGCAGTCTGTTCCTGCACAATCCACCCATGCGCAGTTCACTTCTGTGCAGTCTGTTCATGCGCAATCTGCCCTTGTGCCCTGTGCCCCTGCGCACTTGGCACCCTGTGCAACTGACACCTGCGCAATCCAACTCCCTGACCCCTTGCGCAATCCATTGGCTTTTGGAGTATTGTTTATTTCTTTATGCTTGGCTCTTCTATAGCCCTATATATTGGTATTTTATTAGATATTTTACTTAATATGTTTGGAATGACTATTGTACACGGCATGGTATGACAAGGAACTAGTATAACACGACAGTGACCCGTAGTGGTGCACTCCTGACATGACCAACCTGACCCGATAGTGGCCCGTCGTGGCGCACTCCTGACAAGTACCCTGACATAATTTATCTTGATAACTTGATAGTGGCCCGTGGCGGCGCACTCTTGACTCATACCTGACTTGACTTGTAACTTGTAACTTGTAATCCTGACTTGACTTGATGCTGTTACGACGGCTAACTTGACTTGTGTAATCAACTTGACACCGTGGGTGTTCCTGCTTGCTTGCTTGTGCAATCCACTTGTCTTGTCTTGCATCATGTCTAGGACGTGACTCCCTGGTTCCCACGGTCAGGGATTCACACTGAATATGTATCAGGCTAATGACTAGATCAAAGTGTAGTTCATGGAGAATTTCCAGTCACAGGCAATCTCGTTATCCGGGCGCTTTAATTGGACTTGTAGCTTGCCGACGAGTAGAGCACATTTCCAGCACACCGTCGTGTGTTGCACCCTCTAAGTCACCTAAGGGTACATTTGTCTCCCAGACGATGTACCCACCTATACTCTCAACCCGCGGAAGGATAACTGGATAGTCTGTAGGGCTTGGGACTGAGAAATTCTCACTTGCATCTTGTTAGTAATTAGGCTTGTGATAACCCTAGTTAGTTAAGTAGTAAGCCGTAGTACTTGCTTGGCCGTGATTGATTGGATGGAGTCTAGTCCCGCTTGTCTTGCCCTGATCCTGTACAAGGTTATGACATGACATGACTACTCGTGCTTTACCTTAATCATGATTAATTACAGATCCTGATTTCTTGTATTTTTATCTTGCCGATAAATGGTGGAAGAAACCAAGTTCCGTTCAGACGAAGGGTTACAACCCCGATCCTTGTTTGGTTTACGGGTTGTAACCTGGTTATCTGAAGAGTTCCATGGTTATCTCATCGTATATCACCTGCCAGGTTTCTCCTTAATAATTGTCCTTATTATGTAATTATTTTCTTATGTTCTGATATGCTGGCTTTTGTTCTTATTTCGTGGCCTCCTTGTGGCACTTGCTCTTTCTGGGGTTTGACCCAGCTGGTTTTGTGTGGCCAGATTTCGGAGCAGCACTTGAGGATCTACCGAACCTCCAGCCCGATGGTGGCGACTAGAAGGAACCCGGGCTACGAGTGGGTTTTCTATTTTGTTTCGCTCACTCTATTGTAAATTTATTCTTTTTGAGGCGTTTAGCCGACGAGCACCTGTTACCTCGATGTACCTTTACTTACTGTCTGCCTACGGGCTGTAAACATGATTAACAAATCCTAGGGTTGATCATGTATGACTTAACTCTTGCTAGTCCTAGCATTTTGTACGACTAGCTTCATGATCAGCTGATATGTAATATTTGGGACGCCTTTTATTATATATTTGGTGGTCAAACATCTTGTGATTATATTACTTGCTTAAGATTGAGACAATAGGCTTGACCTTAAGAGACTGTTGGCTTGTAGTAAACCCTCATATCTAGACAGCCGTGACCGTATAGCGAGGTGGATGCCTGTAACACCGACTTTTCCAAAATAAGGATAAATTTGAACTTTTGCATTTTTAAATCATTAAAATATTGATTTTAGTCATGATATGATTTTTGGTGATTTTTAGTTATTTTAAAACTATTTAATTGAGTGAAATATGAATTGGTGTTTTGCTAGTGTAACATTAGTCATACATGACCTAGAAGACTAATCATGACCAATGAGACCTAATCATGTGTTTAGGATTACAAATCTCTACTTTTAAGCCTAGGGGTATTTTAGTCATTTTGACACTTTTGTGATTTGGTGAATTATATTAATTAAATATGTGTTAGTTAAATTGTTGAGTCTTGACCTAGAGGTTAGCCTAATCTAGATTGTTAATCATGACCCTAGAGACTAAGTTAGAGGGTTTCATTAAAGTAATTACATTAGTGAAATATCTAGATATTTATAGAATGATATTTTAGGCTAAAAGTTAAAGGATGCTACTTTAATTGTGAGCCATTGATTTAGCTAGAAATTATTGGAGGAACCTTAGCCCCTCATCCTAAACCCTAACCCTAACCTATTGGCAGCCATCATACCCTTTTCCCCCACTATAAAACCCCTCTCAAACTTAGGGCTAGCCTCCCTCCTTAGAAAATTTGGATCCAAGAAGAAAGAGGTAAGTTCTTGCCTAGTAAATTCTCTATTAATTCCATTTTAATTCCTAAAATCATCAAACCAGTTGCAAACCCTTCTAATACCAGTATTCTTGCTGTTATGATGTTTTGGTCCAGCTTGCTAATGATTTGAGGTGTTTGGGACATCAAGTAAAGTGTAGAGAAAGGCCCCTTTCCTATTGAAAGTTCACACTAAGGTAACTTCTCCAAATCTTCATGAAATCCCTGTCAATCTCTATGAATAGGAAGCCCTAAGGGTCCTCTTAGGGTTTGGATTAGATTCGAGCTTGGTGTCGGAGGTTTCGTGTCCTTTCTGGACACGTATCAGTGCCAATGGCACTGTGTTCGACGAAATGCCTCAAAGGGCATTTCGATCGATTTATTTGATTCTTTTTGAATAGGAAAATTAGTTTTGTTGTGATCTTTGATTCCTGTGGTTGTGTCCTGATTTCGTGTCGTGTTTGTGTCATTTTCGTAGCTTGGACACGCGCGTGCACACGGCCGCGCACGGCTACAGTTTTCCCCTGCTACTCGGGGGTGATAACTCAGTGGATACGACACTTGGACACGTAATTTTTGACACACACTGTGGGGCAGTGTCTGTCATGACACTCCCCAAGTGATACGACTCCTCGTGTCGTGTCGAGGGTGCACGACACGCTGCACTAGTTTTACACTGACTGGTTCAGTCGATTTTTCGTGCACTGATACGCACTTCTGGACACGACACCGTGACACGTGGACCCGTGTCAGGCTGTGTCAGACCTAGATCTACACTAGGCGAACCCACATGTGTGATCACGAGTCGTGTCGTGTCGTGTGTCGCGTGTTGGATGCACATGCACGCGTGCACGACGATTATTTTGTGCACTGTCATGTATTGTGGTCGTGTGTTGTTTGGACACGATTCGTGTCCAATTCTTGGACACGAATATACCCTCTCGTGTCCTCACATGTATGACATAAATTACCAACCCTTTTGTATTAATTATTCATTGTTATTTGATTTCGAGAACAAGAGTTTTCCAATTTTCTGATACATGTACACTGACAGTGAACCTCTGAGAAATTGAATAATTTGTGAACTGTTCATTGATTAATTGTGATGTATATTACACCTATAACTATCTGAGAATTAACCTACTTGTTAGAGTTATAATGGCTTAAGAAATTAGCTTCGAATTTCTTTGAGTTTCTTTTAATTGCATTAAATTTGTTAAAATCGCAATCTTCCTGATACTTCACACTGATACATGTTATTCTTCAGTTTTCAGGATTCGAATGATAAATTGATTAATTCAATGTTAATTAGGATGTTAATACATGATAAACATGTTTGAGTTATGAGTTTAAATAGATAGGTTCATTGTATGCATGTTTAGGTTGCTATGAAATCAAATGGGGGTTCATATGTTTGTACCTGTGGTTAGATGATAAAAATTTGAGATTACATTGAACCTGAATTTGGTTCACACTAAGTATAGATGAACTATCCTCCTTCTTTTTTTAACTGTTTGATGCCTGAAAACTGAGATTCCTTATGTCTATAAACTGAGAACTGTGTTTAGGATTTCCTATTGCTAAAACCTGGGAATTCATTCATTAGTTAACTGAATGTGGGGTGGGTTGGTTCCAGTTTTCAAATGAAAACTGAGACTTGACTGAGAACTCAGATGTTAACAAATACCTGAGTTTCCTTTGGGTCAAATACCTGAGACACACCCTATTTTTCCATTCCCTTTTCCTGTTTGTTTTCCTGAGAATTGGTTTTACAAAACTGAAAACTAAGATTGTTTCACATGGAATCTGAGAATGTGTTTAGGGACTAAGAATTTCCTATGGGTAAAAAAACTGGGACTGAGAGTTGAGTTTAATATGTGAATAACTGGGTTACAGTCCTATGGACATTGGTTCACTGTTTGTGTAACTGCAAACCTGAGTTTTCCTAATATTTCACAGTGTCTTTGCCACACATTTAACACTTGAACACTCACACAGCCCTTGCAAATACCTGGGACACTCTCCTGTTATGCAACTGAGATTGCATTGACAGCTCTCAACACACACACAGCTCCACACACACACATATTGCTATCATGTCACAGTTTAAACACACACAAGGCCACACTTTCCTCACCCTCTCACTAACACACACCATTCACACACATCTGTGCACTACACACACACCACTACCCTTCCCATGACCCTTCACACCCTCACACTCTCATTTTTCCCTTTCCCCCTATATTTTTGTATATGTATTAGATTATATATAGTAAGTTATATATAAGTACATGATATATGAATATATAAATGTATGTATGCAATGTATGCAAGTAATATAGCAATGTAGTGATGCATGATAAAATGTACTATAGTGTTGTGATAATGGGTATGTATGCCTATATAAAGGTATATATGTATAACTCACCTCTATATGAATATAGGTATATGATAAAGTATATAAAGTTGTGATGTGACATGCATGTAGTGTGTGTATAGATGCCTTGGTGTGGTTCACATTGATTTACCTTGCTTATGGCTAGCCTTGATTGCTTAGGCTAACTTGTTTAGACTAGTTTTAGACTAGCCCTTGACCTAGTTTGACTATAGTTGACCTAGTTTGACTTCTAGGATTGACCAGAGTTGACCACGAGTTGACTTTGGGCCTAGTTTGACCTAGAATCATGTAGAATGAATAGTAGGACTTTATTTTACTATTATGGACTTGTTGTGACTTGTGTTGCTCTGATTAGGAGCCAGACACCACTCCTCGGGCAGTACTTTTCATATTAGACATTCAGATACAGGCGAGTACATTCTCTGATCGTTTTATACTTGTCACGATTTATATTCTCGCTCTAGATTACTTTTACTTGATGCTGTCACGTTATCATCACGGATTAGTACTATACGGATCTCTTCTTGGGATGTTATCCCCCTTAGCGGGAGCATCGGATACTTTATGACATGTGTTTCATGTACATCATGTATTCCTCGCTTCAGCGTTATTCATGTACACTCATGTTCTCTCATGTTCTTACATGTACGTTCATGTACTCTCATGTTCTTCCATGTACGTGTTTCCTCATGTGTTTCCTGTATAACCAAAACATCATGTACGTAACGTAACGGGACTAGATCCTTGTGTACTGATTGTGGGTAGGGGTGAGTATAAATGGTCATGTGATTTATCCATCATGTTCACTCTGTTACTTTTCATGTTTTATCATGTACGCATCAGCCTTATTGGCTGATGTCCCACATGTTCACTCATGTACATCATGTTCAACCTAAGCCAATTATATGCCATCTCGTACTCTAAATCACTAGTCACTTACTGTTCTTACTTATCATGTATATATTTCCAGTTATCAAATATCTCTCCTGTTTCATGTACATCTTCTTACAGCATTTCATGTATCTTATTCTATTGCCTGCTTTATATTTCCTGCCATGATATGAACTGCATGAGATGTACTGTGCTCGCTCCCGTCCTGACTGGACCTGTTGAAAATTTTACAGAGGATGATGAGGAACCCTGCACCCCCTTACTTGGAGCTTGCCTAGATGACAATCGTGACCTGGACCCCTGGCGAGGTTCAGGCAGCTGCTCAGGATGATACCTTGTATAGAGTAGATAGCTTAGACTATTTCCTTTCATGTTTAGCTTATGTCTTTGTTTCAGAGTTGTATGTTGTAGAGATGTTGAGACTTGTATTTAGTTTCTGTTGTACCTCAGTTGAGGATTTTCTTATCTATTTATCGTACCATTTTCTATCTATAGATTGTGATTGAGTTATACCTCTGTGTTGGCCTCCTTATGGAGAGTATTCATATTATGTTAGTTATAGTTCATGACCTAGAACAGCGTTCTACCGCCGATACTGCGGCGTAGGCTGGACGTACCCACTTCTCGTGCCCTTACTCTAGGGTGCGGGTCGTGACATGTTTTTAGTGGTGGCCCATGCAGGTCGAGTTTATGTAGTGGTATTCGAACTAGAGTATCACTACAGCCTGCAGTAGGAGTAGAATATTTTGGGGTACTCAATCACAGTTAGAATTCCTTGAGAGATTCCTGGGATGCCCCTTGAGAATCTCATTCCGAACTTCTAATTTGAATTCCTTTTCTCTTGTTTGATTTATCCTTACTCCTTTATATTTGAATCTGATTTTGATGGATCATTGTTGATTTGATTTTTTATCGAGATGAATTTTATGATCCGAGTTACGATATCTTCTGATAACATATGTTGACGGAAATAACAGGGATGGTAAAACGTCTACTTTATTATGGAACCTAGAGTTTACCGCAGCTATATTAGCCGGCGTGGCAAGAACATAGGGACCTGACTTCGGATGTACATATCTTGATCATGAGATTGGAATTTCTCGCAGCTATACTAGTCGGCATAGCGAGGATTCCAGACGACTTGATCATAGAGATGCATACCCCAGTTATGGACGCTACCGTTCATTGCAGCCTTGCTTACTAGCGTGGCGAGGATTCTGAGTATCATTATTTTGGACAGACGCATGTGATTATCAGATTATATCTTGAAGGTTTTTAAAGTATCACCTCTTTCATTTCTCTTCTGTAAAAAAAAAATCTTGTTTCCATCATCAAATAACTTAGGAGTAGGGATAACTTTAGTTGACTAGTCTAATTCCTTGTAGAAATTCATTAGTTATAAACTCTTTCTTAGTATGATGGTTTGATGAGTTGTGATTAGGCCTTTATCTTAGGAATGATAGTATAGCCCTGGCTTTAGAGTAGGGACCCTTGTAGCTGGTTCTCTGTTGTTTATATTTACCAGTTTTCATATAGAATAATAGACTGCATTACAGCCTTGATGATTTGTTGTTTCTGAAATTTTTCCACTTTAGCACCCCAGATTGCTTGTATGTTTTGATATCCAATGACCGTTTGGGTTTAGCATGACTAGTATACCTAGGTGAGACTTTCAACTGCCACCATATGCCATGACCCTGTATGCCATTCTTTTAAATTGTAGGATTTAGGTAAGTTCTGAGACCATGATTGTTGGGGACGAGACTCTAGAAGAAGTACGACCATCTTAATTTCGAGGACGAAATTCTTTTAAGGGGGGTAGACTTGTAACACCCACTTTTCCAAAATAAGGATAAATTTGAACTTTTGCATTTTTAAATCATTAAAATATTGATTTTAGTCATGATATGATTTTTGGTGATTTTTAGTTATTTTAAAACTATTTAATTGAGTGAAATATGAATTGGTGTTTTGCTAGTGTAACATTAGTCATACATGACCTAGAAGACTAATCATGACCAATGAGACCTAATCATGTGTTTAGGATTACAAATCTCTACTTTTAAGCCTAGGGGTATTTTAGTCATTTTGACACTTATGTGATTTGGTGAATTATATTAATTAAATATGTGTTAGTTAAATTGTTGAGTCTTGACCTAGAGGTTAGCCTAATCTAGATTGTTAATCATGACCCTAGAGACTAAGTTAGAGGGTTTCATTAAAGTAATTACATTAGTTAAATATCTAGATATTTGTAGAATGATATTTTAGGCTAAAAGTTAAAGGATGCTACTTTAATTGTGAGCCATTGATTTAGCTAGAAATTGTTGGAGGAACCTTAGCCCCTCATCCTAAACCCTAACCCTAACCTATTGGCAGCCATCATACCCTTTTCCCCCACTATAAAACCCCTCTCAAACTTAGGGCTAGCCTCCCTCCTTAGAAAATTTGGATCCAAGAAGAAAGAGGTGAGTTCTTGCCTAGTAAATTCTCTATTAATTCCATTTTAATTCCTAAAATCCTCAAACCAGTTGCAAACCCTTCTAATACCAGTATTCTTGCTGTTATGATGTTTTGGTCCAGCTTGCTAATGATTTGAGGTGTTTGGGACATCAAGCAAAGTGTAGAGAAATGCCCCTTTCCTATTGAAAGTTCACACTAAGGTAACTTCTCCAAATCTTCATGAAATCCCTGTCAATCTCCATGAATAGGATGCCCTAAGGGTCCCCCTAGGGTTTGGATTAGATTCGAGCTTGGTGTCGGAGGTTTCGTGTCCTTTCTGGACACGTATCTGTGCCAATGGCACTGTGTTCGACGAAATGCCTCAAAGGGCATTTCGATCGATTTATTTGATTCTTTTTGAATAGGAAAATTAGTTTTGTTGTGATCTTTGATTCCTGTGGTTGTGTCCTAATTTCGTGTCGTGTTTGTGTCGTTTTTGTAGCTTGGACACGCGCGTGCACACGACCGCGCGTGGCTACAGTTTTCTCCTGCTACTCGGGGGTGATAACTCAGTGGACACGACACTTGGACACATAATTTTTGACACACACTGTGGGACAGTGTCTGTCATGACACTCCCCAAGTGACACGACTCCTCGTGTCGTGTCGAGGGTGCACGACACGCTGCACTGGTTTTACACTGACTGGTTCAGTCGATTTTTTGTGCACTGATACGCACTTCTGGACACGACACCGTGACACGTGGACCCGTGTCAGGCTGTGTCAGACCTAGAGCTACACTAGGCGAACCCACATGTGTGATCACGAGTCGTGTCGTGTCGTGTGTCGCGTGTTGGATGCACGTGCACGCGTGCACGACGATTATTTTGTGCACTGTCATGTATTATGTTCGTGTGTTGTTTGGACACGATTCGTATCCAATTCTTGGACACGAATACACCCTCTCGTGTCCTCACAAGTATGACATAAATTACCAACCCTTTTGTATTAATTATTCATTGTTATTTGATTTTGAGAACAAGAGTTTTCCAATTTTCTGATACATGTACACTGACAGTGAACCTCTGAGAAATTGAATAATTTGTGAACTGTTCATTGATTAATTGTGATGTATATTACACCTATAACTATCTGAGAATTAACCTACTTGTTAGAGTTATAATGGCTTAAGAAATTAGCTTCGAATTTCATTGAGTTTCTTTTAATTGCATTAAATTTGTTAAAATCGCAATCTTCCTGATACTTCACACTGATACATGTTACTCTTCAGTTTTCAGGATTCGAATGATAAATTGATTAATTCAATGTTAATTAGGATGTTAATACATGATAAACATGTTTGAGTTATGAGTTTAAATAGATAGGTTCATTGTATGCATGTTTAGGTTGCTATGAAATCAAATGGGGGTTCATATGTTTGTACCTGTGGTTAGATGATAAAAATCTGAGATTACATTGAACCTGAATTTGGTTCACACTAAGTATAGATGAACTATCCTCCTTCTTTTTTAACTGTTTGATGCCTGAAAACTGAGTTTCCTTATGTCTATAAACTGAGAACTGTGTTTAGGATTTCCTATTGCTAAAACCTGGGAATTCATTCATTAGTTAACTGAATGTGGGGTGGGTTGGTTCCAGTTTTCAAATGAAAACTGAGACTTGACTGAGAACTCAGATGTTAACAAATACCTGAGTTTCCTTTGGGTCAAATACCTGAGACACACCCTATTTTTCCATTCCCTTTTCCTGTTTGTTTTCCTGAGAATTGGTTTTACAAAACTGAAAACTAAGATTGTTTCACATGGAATCTGAGAATGTGTTTAGGGATCCTATGGGTAAAAAAACTGGGACTGAGAGTTGAGTTTAATATGTAAATAACTGAGTTACAGTCCTATGAACATTGGTTCACTGTTTGTGTAACTGCAAACCAGAGTTTTCCTAATATTTCACAGTGTCTTTGCCACACATTTAACACTTGAACACTCACACAGCCCTTGCAAATACCTGGGACACTCTCCTGTTATGCAACTGAGATTGCATTGACAGCTCTTAACACACACACAGCTCCACACACACACACATTGCTATCATGTCACAGTTTAAACACACACAAGGCCACACTTTCCTCACCCTCTCACTAACACACACCATTCACACACATCTGTGCACTACACACACACCACTACCCTTCCCATGACCCTTCACACCCTCACACTCTCATTTTTCCCTTTCTCCCTATATTTTTGTATATGTGTTAGATTATATATAGTAAGTTATATATAAGTACATGATATATGAATATATAAATGTATGTATGCAATGTATGCGTAATATAGCAATGTAGTGATGCATGATAAAATGTACTATAGTGTTGTGATAAAGGGTATGTATGCCTATATAAAGGTATATATGTATAACTCACCTCTATATGAATATAGGTATATGATAAAGTATATAAAGTTGTGATGTGACATGCATGTAGTGTGTGTATAGATGCCTTGGTGTGGTTCACATTGATTTACCTTGCTTATGGCTAGCCTTGATTGCTTAGGCTAACTTGTTTAGACTAGTTAGACTTGTTAGACTAGCCCTTGACCTAGTTTGACTATAGTTGACCTAGTTTGACTTCTCGGATTGACCAGAGTTGACCAGGAGTTGACTTTGGGCCTAGTTTGACCTAGAATCATGTAGAATGCATAGTAGGACTTCATTTTACTATTATGGACTTGTTGTGACTTGTGTTGCTCTGATTAGGAGCCAGACACCACTCCTCGGGCAGTACTTTTCATATTGGACATTCAGATACAGGCGAGTACATTCTCTGATCATACTTGTCACGATTTATATTCTCGCTCTAGATTACTTTTACTTGATGCTGTCACGTTATCATCACGGATTAGTACTATACGGATCTCTTCTTGGGATGTTATCCCCCTTTGCCGGAGCATCGGATACTTTATGACATGTGTTTCATGTACATCATGTATTCCTCGCTTCGGCGTTATTCATGTACACTCATGTTCTCTCATGTTCTTATATGTACGTTCATGTACTCTCATGTTCTTCCATGTACGCTCATGTTTCCTCATGTGTTTCCTGTATAACCAAAATATCATGTACGTAACGTAAAGGGACTAGATCCTTGTGTACTGATTGTGGGTAGGGGTGAGTATAAATGGCCATGTGATTTACCCATCATGTTCACTCTGTTACTTTTCATGTTTTATCATGTACGCATCAGCCTTATTGGCTGATGTCCCACATGTTCACTCATGTATATCATGTTCAACCTAAGCCAATTACATGCCATCTCGTACTCTAAATCACAGTCACTTACTGTTCTTACTTATCATGTATATATTTCCAGTTATTAAATATCTCTCTTGTTTCATGTACATCTTCTTACAGCATTTCATGTATCTTATTCTATTGCCTGCTTTATATTTCCTGCCATGATATGAACTGCATGAGATGTACTGTGCTCGCTCCCGTCCTGACTGGACCTGTTGAAAATTTTACAGAGGATGATGAGGAACCCTGCACCCCCTTACTTGGAGCTTGCCTAGATGACACTCGCGACCTGGACCCCTGGCGAGGTTCAGGCAGCTGCTCAGGATGATACCTTGTATAGAGTAGATAGCTTAGACTATTTCCTTTCATGTTTAGCTTATGTCTTTGTTTCAGAGTTGTATGTTGTAGAGATGTTGAGACTTATATTTAGTTTCTGTTGTACCTCAGTTGAGGATTTTCTTATCTATTTATCGTACCATTTTCTATCTATAGATTGTGATTGAGTTATACCTCTGTGTTGGCCTCCTTATGGAGAGTATTCATATTATGTTAGTTATAGTTCATGACCTAGAACAGCGTTCTACCGCCGACATTGCGGCGTAGGCTGGACGTACCCACTTCTCGTGCCCTTACTCTAGGGTGCGGGTCGTGACAATGCCATTTCGATATACGTAGCTGGCTATGTGCACCCCCGCTCTTCAGTATTCTGGTTCTGGGGCGTGACACACATGATCTCCTTCCTTGAACTCAAGAGGTCGCCTATGAATGTCTGCCCACTGTTTTTGCCGGTCCTGTGCTGCTCGTAGGTGCCCCTGAATCTTCTTGACTGTATCTACTGTACGAGTCACCAACTCTGGTCCCAATATCTGTCTCTCGCCTACATCACCCCAACATGCTTGCGATCGACACTTCCTTCCGTACAATGCTTCAAAAGGGGCCATCTGGATACTTGCCTGGTAGCTGTTGTTGTAAGAGAACTCTACCAAATACAAGTAATCCTCCCAGGATCCTCCAAAATCCAACATGCAAGCTCTCAACATGTCCATTAACGTCTGAATGGTATGCTCTGACTGCCCGTCCGTCTGAGGGTGATAAGCTGTGCTGAACTTCAGTCTAGTGCCCAGACTTTCCTGCATGCTCTTCCAGAAGTGCAATGTGAATTTCGTATCTCGATCAGAGACTATACTGACTGGTACTCCATGTAATCGCACTATCTCCTTCATATATAGGTCTGCCAATACCTTTGTAGATTGCCCCACTCTGAATGGTATGAAATGAGCAGACTTCGATAATCTGTCCACAATCACCCAAACTGCATCTCGACCAGCCGGGCTCCTTGGAAATCCCGTAACGAAATCCATAGTGATGTGCTCCCACTTCCACTCAGGTATCGGAAGCGGTTGCAACAATCCTACGGACCTCTGATGTTCAGCCTTGACTTGCTGACACACCAAGCACTTTGCTACGAACCGTGCTATTTCACGCTTCATTCCATGCCACCAGTAGTGCTGTCTCAGGTCCCTGTACATCTTCGTACCTCCTGGATGAATAGAATAAGTCGAACTATGTGCCTCTGTCATCAGCTCCTGCCTGATCTCTCCATTAGGAACATAGAGGCGATCTCCGCACCTCAAGGTCCCATCTTCGTGAATCCTCAATCCAGTTTGCAGTCCTTGCTCTGTCCTCTGTCGAAGCCTCTGATATCTGGCATCTGTCGGTAAGGTCGCCTTGATCCGCTCTACCAATGAAGATTGAACCTGAATATTCATCATCTGTGCAGCTCCTCCGGGCCTAACAACTTCGATGCCCATCTTTTCTAAGTCATATAGCAACTCCTTTTGTGATGTCAAGAAATGTGCCATAGGCCTCCGGCTCAATGCATCTGCTACTGAATTCGCCTTCCCTGGATGGTACTGTAACTCAATATCAAAATCTGCCATCAACTCAAGCCAACGCCTCTGTCTCAAATTAAATCCTTCTGAGTATAGACATACTTGAGGCTCTTATGATCTGTATATACCTCCACTATTTCTCCATACAGATAATGTCTCCAAAGCTTCAAGGCAAATATTACCGCCGTAAGCTCTAAGTCGTGCGTGGGATAATTCTTCTCATGGGTCCTCAACTGCCGAGAACCATATGCAACTACCTTCCTATGCTGCATCAAAACGCATCCTAATCCCTTCCCGGATGCATCATTATAGATGACAAAACCTTCTGATCCCGATGGAATGGTCAAGACTGGTGCAGTAGTAAGACGCTTCTTCAAATCATCAAAAGCATCTTGGCACTCTTCCGTCCCCTCGAACTTCTGATCCTTGCGAGTCAACCTTGTCATGGGCTCCGCAATTCTTGTAAAATTCTCTACGAACCTCCGGTAATATCAGACAAGCCCTAGAAAACTTCGCACCTCTGAAACATCGGTTGGAGTTGGCCACGACTCCACTGCTGATATCTTCGTCGGATGCACTTCTATGCCTTTTCCTGAGATAACATGGCCAAGAAATGAAACATGATCTAGAAGAAATTCACACTTACTCAGCTTTGCATATAACTTCTGATGCCCCAAGATCTCCAGCACCTTCCTCAAGTGATCCTCATGATCTTCATGGTTCTTTGAATACACCAAAATGTCGTCGATGAATACTACGACAAACTTATCAAGATATTCATGGAATACTCTGTTCATTAAATTCATGAACACAGCCGGTGTATTTGTCAAACCAAAGGGCATTACTAAGAACTCGTAATGACCATACCGAGTCCTGAATGCCGCCTTCTGGATGTCTTCTTTCCGAACCTTCACTTGATGGTATCCCGATCTCAGATCAATCTTTGAGAATACCTGGGCTCCTGTCAGCTGGTCAAATAGATCATCAATTCTAGGCAGGGGATACTTGTTCTTGATCGTCACAGCATTAAGAGCCCTATAATCAATGCACATGCGAACTGTTCCATCTTTCTTTGGCACAAAGAAAACCGGGGATCCCCAAGGTGATGCACTTGGTCTGATAAATCCCTTGTCTTGCAACTCCTGCAGCTGCACCTTCATTTCATCCAGCTCCTTCTTCGCCAGTCGATAGACATTTGAAGAGATTGGTGCCGCTCCTGGTATGAGCTCAATGGTGAACTCAACCTCTCTGTCGGGTGGTAGACCCGACAGATCATCGGAAAAGACATCAGAAAACTCATCAATGATCGGTGACGGGGCAACCTCCATCGCCATGCAAGCTCCATGATACTAAGATACTCCCTTCTCAATGCTTCCTCTCTGAAATTCAAACTCCGGCTGGCCTGGCGGTCTAAATATAGCACAACCCCTGTGGCAATCCAATATCGCATGATACTGACTAAGCCAATCCATACCCAATACTACGTCAAAATTTGGCATAGGAAATACCAAAAGTCGAGCTCTCATCTCTCGGCCACAAATAACTACCGAACAGGTTCTACATGAACTAGTCACAGGTACTATACCCCCACCAGTAATAAT
Source organism: Iris pallida (assembly GCA_029216955.1). Taxonomy (NCBI): domain Eukaryota; kingdom Viridiplantae; phylum Streptophyta; class Magnoliopsida; order Asparagales; family Iridaceae; genus Iris; species Iris pallida. Next base: position 20,968 of record JANAVB010004179.1, read on the forward strand.
GTTCCAACTCTTAGGCATAGTAGAAGTAGCTATCCTATGCACAGCTACAAATCTAGATGATATAAATGATAAGGTGGCACCAGAATCAAATAACACTGTAGCAGGCAATGAACCTACTAAAATAGTACCTGTGATAGCCTTACCTTCGGTTCCATCTTCTCCCTGAGTGAGAGCAAAAATCTGTCCTTGCTTCTTGTTTCCTGCCTGCTGCTTGGCTTTCTCAAACTGTGCTGACTGTGAGGGGAGTATAGGTCCTCTCTGCTGACCTCCTGATGCTGGTGGCTTCTGTCCTCCTGTTGGCACAATGGCTCCCCGAACTGGGCAATCTCGAGCCTGATGCTGGCTCGATCCACAAGCTAAACAAGTACCCAGCATCCTTCTGCACTCTCTCTGTAAGTGTCCCTTCCTGCCACAGTAATGGCAAGTGGGAAGCTCCTTAGACTGGTAGGGTCCAGTCTTCTGCTGATGCTGATGATGTCCCATAGGTCTCTTGATAGGACCTCCTTGCTGCATCTTCGTCTGCACTGGCTGGTTCCTCTGCTGGTTCAGCTTCCCCTTGCTAATTATCTCCTGAATCCTGGCCTCCGTCAGCAACTCAGCATAAGAGATTCAGGACTGAGAGCTAGTATAATGCTGTAGCTCCTGCCTCAGCCCGTTGTGAAATCTCTTGGCCTTCTCCAGATCATTGGGTATCAGTACCTCTCCATATTTGCTGAGTCGACTGAACTCCGAGTCATACTCGTCAACAGTCTTGTTCCCTTGCTCCAGATGCAGGAACTGGTTGTATAAGGCATTCTTTACGGTAGTAGGGAAGTACTTCTTATCAAAGAACTCCAGAAACTGTTCCCACAACTGACGAGTACCCAACTGACGCTCCATAGAATCCCACCAGTGATGGGCATTCCCCTCCAACTGAGTTCTTACGCCAGTCATCCATAAATCTTCTGGCAACTGAGATGCCTGCAATTTCTTCTTGGTGCTGGTGATCCAAGTAGTGGTCTCCTCCGGACTCTCATTTCCCTTATAAGGTTTGGGGTCCATCTGCACGTAGTCCTTCACTGAACCTACCCATGCTGGTCTCACGGGAGCTAGTGTCGGAGCTGGTGCAGGTGCTGTCATCCTCTCCATAGCTGTCAAGAATCCCTGTCTCATCTCAGCAGCTTCCCGTCTTTGCTCAGCTGCTTCTTGCCTCTGCTCTGCTGCTTGCTGTCTCTGTTCTTGCATCATGTGCATGAACTGAAACATCTGTGCCTGACTATCTTGAGGCACAGCCGAGGGCACTCCATATGGTGTCTGAGGGTACTGCGGGGGAGGAGGAGGTACCCCAGTTGGTTGTGCACCAACTGGCTGAGACGTCTGCCCTGGAAGCAAAGGGTGGGTTGGAACTACCCTTGCGGACTGCTAATCCATACCAGATGACTGGTTATCTCTACCGACAGCGGTACGTCCACTCCTTAGATTCATGATTCTGCAGAGATAAGATAGAAGGAATTGAGAATAGGGCGGAAACAAACGAGATGCAAAAGAATTTGTTCAAGGATAATCAAGAATGATATAGTCAAGTATGGATGAGACCCTATATTCTAAACCTAATTTGCAGGCTTGTTCGGTACAGTAACGTAACCAAACAAATTTCAGGACCAGCATGGGCCACCACTAAAAACATGTCACGCCCCAGTTCCAAATAATCGGATCGGGAACACGTGGCATGCCAGCTGTACAATCTAGCATAGCTAAACCCAATTTAATGGACTATGATTCGATTGTAGTACGCTGAAGTATAACTAATAAAGTAACATCACAGGCAGGTAAACTAGTCTCATCCATGAAATAAAGTAATAGATAACTGAATGGAAAATCATCAGTGCCACAGAATCCAAATGTCACTATGGCTAGAGGAGAACAATCCACTAATAAGTAAATGAGTACAACTGGAATGAAATGAAGTAGCAAAAGAAATAAACAGAATACTGGAAATGGAACCCACGTCTGAAGATGTAGCTAGCCTTCAGAGGATCAAGGCTGCGGCTCCACCTCAAAGTCGTCGTCAACAAGTCCGTATACTCCGTAATCAGCCGGGAATAAGTGCTCGTCAAGCTCTGGAAAAATACCAGGTCCTCAGAGGGACATAACAAATACACAGAAAAATGACATGCGTGAATATACTGAGCAGTAATGTAAAAGTAACGAATAGGAATGCCACCCAGTATTTTTCTAACCAAACAAGGACAGGAAATACAAGGAAGCAATAAGGTGTTCTAACCACCTATGTGTAAATGCACTCGAGACATCTCTAGTGGCACATGAGAGGGGGAGAAGAAGAAGAAACTGCCGTTCTACGGTTTGAGAAACGAGGGGCTACGAGCATCCAGCGTACATTGGAAATAGAAATTCTCATACACCACTAGTAGACTCTTCCCACCCAATGTACTCGTACCGTATACGCGGTACGAACAATATGCAAGACGTCATAGTAAATATAGTATAACTAAACCAAACTGCTAACAGACTCAAGATCATATGTTAATGGCCAGTCAACACAGAACCTCTGCACTCAACTCACTCATATGTGATACGTGTCTGAGACAGTGTCAAGTTTATACTAACTCTATACAAGGTAGTCATCAATGGAGACGAGTGCACACGATAGTAATAACTGGCAAATGTAAATACTGCATAGTAAATGTCAAGCAAGGTGTACTTGCCTGTGTCCAGCAACTGAGTATCCGGGTCCAAAGTAGAGTCCGAGTCCCGAGAAGCAAATAATCCTAAACAAGATTTATCTCTAATTAATTACTAATTAAACAAATAACAATTCATTTAATTGATAAGTAATCTATAATTTAAGTTAAACTATTACTACTAGCTAGCTAGTATCAAAATATTATGAATAAAAATCATACAATAATAAGTATGTAAACTATACTTATTATCATACCATTTATATTCTGAAATTTATACACAACCAAATATTTAATAATTAATTAATTAATTAATTATAATTAATTAACCAATCAATTTAATACACACATGAATTCACAATTCCTAATATTACTAACATAAATAGTAAAAATCCTTAAAAATCATTTTTAGTCTATTTTAATAATAAACTAAATAATATCAGAATAATAAATATATATTAAATATATATTTTACAGAAAATGGATTATTACCATTAAACTATTTATTAAATAACTAGTTAAATAATAACAATAAGTACTTAATAATTCTAAATAAATCCAAATAAATCACCACCAACCTTAAATTTAATCATTAAAGCTAAATTCACAATAGTAACACATAATTAATAATTATTTAAATTAATAAATAATTATTACACAATTTAATACATAATCCTAAACATGATTCTCAAAATTACTTTTAAGTCTTAAAAAATTCGTAAATATATCTAAAATACATAAAATAAATTCCTAAACACCATATTTACACATTTCTAACAGAATCCTAACATTTCACAAAATTACAATATTTATATAATTAATAACAATTAATTATATAATATATTCAACTTATGTAATAAATCTAGAAATTACCCAACTAAATCTAAATAATTATAAATTATAATAAATAAATATTGGAATTATTTTTCTACAGAATAATATACTATTACAAACATTTTCTATTCAAACAATATTATTTAATTACTAACCAATTAAATAATATAAATTGAAAACGGTATTTAATAATTAGTTTGATTAATACAAAACTTCCAAGAAAAATCTAAATAAAATATTTTAAAAACCAATAAAATACTGGAAAATTTTACATAATTTACTTTATAATTAAATCTATATTTTCCATATAAATTATATTATTTAATTATTTACCAATTAAATAATATGCATCAAACGGAATTAATTAAACAGTTTTAATTCACTGTTTTTCACATAAAATAATTATAAATTTAATTCTAAAAATTCTGGAAAAATTATTTTAAAATACTATATTAATTATACAAACTTTTTCATGTACAAAGTTTTATCTAATTCGTGATCAAAATATTACATAAAAATTAAAACAGTAAACATATTTAATTAATTACTAGCATTGAAACTTCATAATTAAATATAAATAAATACTAATAATTAATATTATTTCATACAAAAATTAGGGTAGAACCCCTACATAATTACCAATGATTTCCTACATTTAGATCTAGTTATTCATCCATTTATTCATCATAACAATCAATACAAAACTGAATAATCAGAATTTAAATACTAAAACTTGGTTTAAAGCATGCTAAGAGGATTTAATCCACGTGACAGCGCCACGGGGGGGGGGGGGGGGGGGGGGGGGTCGGGGTTACCTCGCCACGCCGCAGGGGGGTGGAACGCCGCGAGGGGGGGGGTCGCGCCGACGAGGGGGCCGCCGGATCGGGGCCGGCCGGGCTGCAGCGCGCGCGGGGGGGTCGCCGGCTGCTACACGCGGGCGCGGGAAGCGCCGCGTCTCGTCGTCGACGGCGGGGCTCTGGGTGAGGGGGAAAGGAGATAGGCGCGGGAGAGGGGGAGGGGCTGGTGGTTTAATGGGGAGAGGTGGAGTTTGTGTGGAGGCAAGTTTAGGGTTAGGGTTGAGAGTGATTAGGTTCTCCTATAAGAATATATATATGGGAATGAGATCCAAATGAATAGGTCCCTAATGGGTTGGGCCTAGGTTAAGGTTAAATATAAGGATTGGGTTTAGTTGCTAAAAATTTTAACACCAAAACTATACAAGCTTATATATATAATCTAATAGTAAAACCAATAAATAGTAACACTATATATATATATCATATACTTCTAAACTTTATCAATAATTTAATAATTAGTGTAAAAGCATTTATTTAACAATTAACATTATTTAGTAACAAATAATAATAATAATAATAAAATAATTTTGAGGGGTTTTACATAGCCAGATTCAGGCTTGATCAAATTCATGAGTTTTTGTTTTCAATCTGTTGAATAGAGAAAGGCCGAAGAATCAATACTCCTCTTGATTTTAGTCATTTTTCCTCTACTGGTAATTCGTCCTTGATTCTCAAAGACCTAATCCCTACAACACAAATACTTGTACTAGATCGATCTCCTTATTTTCCAAAGAACAGATACTTATGTCACTTTTTGTCATAGGACTTTTAGAACTCATTTTGAATTTTCATAGACTTTTTGGAATTCTTATGGATAAAGTTGACAAAATATTTGACGACCTACTATGGCGTGACAGATGCGCACTGCAGTCATTTATCCGGATTATGGAGGTCATGAGTTAACTGCAGCCAGCTGCATACTAACGAGGCATGAGCTCTAAGTTAAAGTAATTTTAAATATTTATAGGTTCTCGGATATTATTGAGACTATATCCTAAAATCATAAAATTACTGGTCTCTTGAGTCGTATCATCAATAGTGGATAGAGTTGATAGAATATTCAGCAATCTCTCATTATTTGAATCATGGGACCAAAGGTTCACTGCAGCCAGATATACACTACACTGGCGGAGCATGAACCCTAGGCAAAATGACTTCGAATGCGTATGGTTTTCGGATACTATTGAGACCATATCAAAGTTTTCATATTTTATCTCTCGGCGCCATTAACAATTTTACTGGAAATTATCTTGACTTGTTTAAATTTTGGCCTTATTTGAAATCTTAGTGTCTAATCCATGTTTCAGAACTCATCTCTATAAACATATGTTTCCTATAGAATTTTCTTGATTTACCTAGAAACTCATTAGGACTATTCTTTCGACCCTTATTGGCCAATCTCTTTCATTGATTGACTCTAGTATATTGCATTTATTTTGTTAGTAGCTCCATATATATATATATATATATATATATATATATATATATATATATATATATATATATATATGTAGGACTATTCTGTCAATCCTTATTGGCTAATCTCTTTCATTGGTTGACTCTAGTATATTGCGTGTATTTTGTTAGTAGCTCCATATATATATATATATATATATATATATATATATATATATATATATATATATATATATATATATATGAAAATATATATATATATATATATATATATATATATATATATATATATATATATATATATATATATATATGAAATATATATATATATATATATATATATATATATATATATATATATATATATATATATATATATATATATATATATATATATATATATTGATATATGTGTGTATATAGGTATGATTTATGATCGAAACTAGATTTTATTAAGTCGTATGGTACGATTTATGACCGAAACTAGATTTTATTTCTTATATTTATCGTGCCATGATGATTTTGATATTGAGTTAATCATATCATGACAATTTTTGGGTTCCCTTGGTTTGGGTAGACGTTGAGTATCCTAAATTATTTTGATCATATTATGATCATGTCTAACTTGATAATGATCATACTAATATAATTGGTCTTTACTCCTGAATGATTTTGATCTTAATCACAATCGTGCCTAATCGATTTATTTTTCTTGATCATGCTTACTCTTAAATTGATTTGTAGACAAGTCAAATTTTTGAAACTTATTTTGATTATCCTTAGTCGTTTCATTTCTATATTGGTCGTATTACTTTATTAGTCGTGACTATATCATTTTAGTCATATTTTGAAAAAAATCATATTAATAATTTTTGAAATTTTTACCTGTGATAATTATACCAAAACGATTTCTTATTGGGTTTAGGTCATAAGCTTATTCTTGATCATATTTAGGATTTAAAATATAACTATATCATTTTGGTACTATTTCCACCTTGCCTAATTTTGATTTATTTTATCATGTTTAGGATTTATTATGCCTAGATTTTAAACTTTGATCACTTCTAGATCATCTTGATTTTACTAGTCGAACTAAAATTTTGATTCAATGTTTAACCGATTTTTCAAATTTTTCTATTTGGATTTATCATGCCTGTTGAAATTTCAAGGACAAAATTTTGTTAAGGGGGGAAGATTTGTAACTCCCTAAAACCAATTTTGGTAAAATTTTGAATTATTTCCTAAAATTTATATTTTTGGAAGAAGTATCATTCTTCTTTTAATAAAAATTTGTTTTATATAATAAATCTAATTTTTAGAATAATCAATTATGTTTTAATAAATTTAAATATAATTTATAAATTATGTTTATTTAATTTTAGTCTTGATTATGATTACTACTAGTCTGGATTATGACTATTATTTGGGATGGATTTATTTATACTAAATAGTTCCTAATTGCCTACCTAGCTTGGGCTGGATTTATTTATATTAATTAGTTATAGGTATTGGGCTAGAGAGTGATTAACTATTTAGTTAGCTAATTAATTATCTAGTCATAGTTACTACTTTGTTATTTAATTACCATAATTAGCTAGAGAGTAATTTTTAATTATTTAAGATTAGTTATTAACTACTTGATTTGTTTGTTGCTAACTATTTATTTTTTACTAATAAAGTAATTTGGCAGTAATTAGTTAGAGTTGGTTAAGGTTAGTTAGTAGACTTCCTTACCAACCCCTAGATCTACTTCAATTTACTATAGTGCCACTTTAGACTTGTGGAAACACTCCATTTCCTCTTATTCAAATATTGGTTCTCCCAAAAATTTTATTACAAGAAATTTCTCTCACTCTTTCTTTCTCCTGTCACTCTCCCACTCTCCCTTTCCAGGCCGGACGCTGCCGTACTCTAGTGACCGTACTGCCTGACCGCCTCATTTTCCTTCCTGCCTCCACTATCTTTCTGCTCACTCCGGCCCATCTCCACTGCGCCACCAATGTCACCACCATCAAAAATTAGTCCACAGTTCTGCCCATTTGCCAGTACTTTAACCCGACCATCACAACCTTAGCACCTCCCCCTCCGATTACTCCGGCGAACATCGCCACCCGCTGCTCCAGCAGTCCAGCATAGCCCTGGCCACCAGGACCCAAGTCTCCACCACTTGCTCCTCCCTCTACCAGGTTCCGATCACCACCCAAGCTCATCACCATTAACAGATCTATTTCTCTGAACACCTCCATCGCCATTCCCAAGATAATCTAGAGCCGCTCACCTTAATTTTGGTGACGCTGACTCCAAATATACCCCAGCGACGACTGGATCGGTCGACGAGAGCACCACCGGTTGGGCCGGATCTGACGTACGCCGTGCCATGTTGTGGCCGTCGGTCTCGCACTCGACGGATCCAACCTCGGGAATCCACATCGACGACTATCTTGGTGAGCCTCCCCTGACATGACCCCGACCGCCATCCGATGAGTTGCAGTCGACTAGATCTGCCTATACGCATGTTTGAATCGAGCGCCACCCTCCGTGCCGGTGGACGTTCACGCCTCCGCGCCACGTAACCGCCTGGGTAAGCTCCTTCTCCTTCTTTTCTTCTTCGTCCCCTTTCTCTCATTGAATGGTTGCTGCCATCTCTCTCTTCAGATAGATGAAGTTTTACATCCTAAACTAGGGCATAGGCCAGGACTACAGGTCCAATAGTACTTCTTTGATATATATTATCTGTGGGCTAAAAGCCAATATTAGCTTAACTATATTTAGGGTTGGGCTTGGGTTTCCCAGCCCAACTGAACTTTATTTTGTATGTAGTAAAATGTTTTTGTAGCCTTGGGTTAGCTAAGTTAATTAATTGAAATTTCCTACGGGCTAGACTTCAAAGCCTATTGAAGTTAGTGATTAATAGTTATATGTTGATAGTTGGGCCAGACCAGATTCAAAGGTTTTTTTTAGGGCCATACTAATATGCATGTATATATATTGGCAACATTAATTTTGTATAAAATTTTAGTAATATATATATATATATATATATATATATATATATATATATATATATATATATATATATATATATATATATATATATATATATATTAAAAAAAAGTCATGCTCTGGTACACTTAGAAATTTTCTCTATCAACCTGTGACAAACTCGACCGTGCGGCCAGGCAATCCCCACGACCATCCCTCGACTGTCGAATGCCACCACCAGAACTGTCGTCATCGTCGAAACCCGCATGGGAGGCCATTGGAACAGCGCATTTTAAGAAAAAAATTGTGTGGTACTCCACTTCGAGTCTATAATGCTTCCTCCATGATCGATGAAAATATGATCCATAAATTTCTACTTATAGCTGGGTAGACCACCTACGAACCCTTCAAACGAATTACCCTAATGTTCCTTATATTGATCGTGAAAAATTCTGGAAATTAAGAGAATACATGGCCATAATGACAGAAATCCATGACCCGAAGCCCATGTTCGACGTCAGTTTGCGACCCATAAGTTGCAAATTTTAAAAAAGTAATTTGAATAACATATTTCAAACGACTCTTTTCGTTGACTTTGATTTCCTTGACTGTGCGTCGAGATAACATATTTCAAAAATCAAAATAATAGTTTTCAAAATAATAAAAAATTTAGAAAATTCCTTGATAAGGCGTGCGCTCCGATAAACCGGGCGACGTGGTCGCGAAACAAAAGCATTGAAAGGTCTGTGTCGACTTCACGAACGTGTGGAATTCGACGAAACTCGATTTCGTTGCGTGTGCACGACGAAATCGAGGCGTATCGGTCGAGATATCCCGTATCGACCTCTTTGCAAACTAGCCTACAACTTTGTGCACACTCAACATCTCGAGACAAAACTTGTGCCACTGGACTCGTGCCATTTTTCTGGTCCTGTGAGTCAAGTTTGGTCCAATTCTGAGAAAGTCGACCGAAATATTATTTTGGCGGGCCCGTTGTAATGCCCACTCCACGCGAGGCATTTGGGTTGGCTTGTTGGGTGCGATCAGAATGTTGGAACGAGATTTGTGTTGGAAATCAAAAGAATTGGGACTGATGCAGTCTCTCTTAGCCGGCTAGACGAAAGGGGTATTGGAACGTAGCTCGCTGGTGGAGCTACGCTTAGTAGGAATGTATACGATCGGAACATGAAGACCCTTTATGAAAGTGAGTGAAACTGTCCTTCCTCCTCCTTACTCCTCCATGCCTAATAAAATGGAGTAATATAATGCAAGGAATTGTCCTTAATGTCCCATGTTTTAGTTGCTGGATAATAGAGATGCTTATGTTGCCTGAGAATGAATCGATAATGCCCTTTATGCTTAATGTTGCCGGAACAAGTAGAACACTTAATGAGATGCCTGGTGAATGATAGAATAAGAAATGAACTGGCTATATTATCGATCCAATGAACTGAATGAAATACTGTATCATGTTTACTCTGTGTAACTGTCGTAAAGATGTGAAATACTATATGTTTTCTTATAAGCAATAAAATGAATGATATTGTCCCTATATATGAAATAAAATGCTACATGTCCCTTGAGAAATGAATCATATGGGAATGCTTCAACGTATCTGAGTTGATGGAATGAGAAATGATGAGGCTTGGGATCGATGATATCACCAAGTGAAATGATGGTAATATTGGAAATGAACAAGTCATTGAACATGACTTAATGATACACTGTTGCCTTTAATTGAATTGATGGAATCGTTGAGATCACCAAGTAATTGAAAGGATGCTAAGTCAGATTTGGGGAAGAGAGTTGCACCGTGGCTTATCGAATTGTACTATCACAGAAGTTGGCTGAAGTATATATATTTTGGGGACGCCTAAAGTATGTGTATGGATCTAACCGATGTGATAGGCTGCGACAAGATACCATTGTTGGTTTAATCTGGCCTGCTTAATATGCTAAATAAATTGATGCTGTGATGTTGCCTTTCAATATGAGAAACTGACTAACATATGAAATTTCGTATGCTACAACGTTGCCTTGCTACAAATACTTCTTGAACATAATATACATCCCAAACGATGCTCTCTATGAGAATGGTCACAACATGTTTAAGATGTTAATGTTAACGATACCTCAATGATACCTTCGCATGATAAAACCTAGTATGCTATAATGATGCCTCTACATGAATTCTATTAAGAACAAGTTTACATACTTTAATGTTTCTACTCATGAACTGTAAATTGATGCTAGGCACCAACTAGAAAGATCATTCTAATAAAAGCTTGCTTAATTGACTACTTAGTGTTGGTTTAGACAAGTGGGTTAGATTTTGCTCGCTAGTACATAGATGATGTACTGACCCACGTTTTGGGCACTCTTTTTAGGTGCTCGTGCTAGAGAAGTTCTGTACATGAAGATTGGCTTGATCGGTTCTGCGGCATCGAAGATTAGTTGGGCATACAGAAGCTCTCCTTCCAAAAGATGATGTCTTCTGTCTATAAAGTGCATAATGTATGGAACATTGTAATCAGTTGTATCAATGAGTTGTAAGCCAAGTCAGTATATCGAGTTGTAATCCAATGTATCAAAGTACCAAATGTAAGTTTTATGGCAGATGTTCAGTTGGCTATCAATGTAAAGTGAAATGTGTTGTAAGCGTTGTATTTTATTACAAATCTTGTACTCTTCCTCAATTATCAATAAAGAGTATGCATTTTTATACATCTTTTGTGACTTCAAGTTATCTGCTTATCTTCGCTGCTATAAATCAGTAATGTATTCCTATTCGATAAAGAAATACATGTCCTCGTTGACTTTAATTTGTTTGCTTCTGCCGCTGCGAAGTGTTCCTTTTTGAAGATAATCAATTATGTACTGTCTTTGCCTTGTAAAAGTGTAATACCAGACTTGTACGGCATTATGTCCAAGCGAGGACGATCGATTCCAAGAGAATGAATGACTCTACGAAATCGAGGCGTGACACTCGTGACCAGATTCGACAGGCAAATTTGTGCACGACTCACCGATATCTAATTTTGGACTTACATTTGAGTTCGTATCGTCAAACCGGATTCGTAGACATATAATTTGACTTTAGGGACCATAGGTCGCGACACTCTTTTTGGTGCCAAGCGGATCAAATGGCGGACATCGTTTTGATTTAAAATTATAATTTTGTTTCTGTATCTAGAATTAGACTTATAGATAGGCGACCTTAGCTATTTTTTTATTCCAAAAATATTGGTGATGTCTATTTCAGTATCTGAGAAAGTTCGCAGAAGTTGACTTTCATTGCTTCACTGATCTGTCGGTTCGAGCTGCTGGATACTGTCATTTTGAACATCACCTCAGGTAAAATACCTTACCATATTTACTATTTATATTATTTGTATCTTACTATTTAGTTACTGCATGGTTATTGTTCATTTATTTATAGTTTCTCCAGTTGCATCACTGATTACTGTTATGGATTTATTATGCAGTGGCTCCAGTTATACATGATACAAATGTTAGTCATTTTTTTTTCATTCTTGTCTTTAATTTTATGCATATGGACCTAGAGTTAAGGGACTACCATTTTTCAGTAAGCATCTCATAAACTTTGACACAAATATTCTACAAGATATGTGTGAGCTATGAGTAGCATAAAGAGGTAATTGCGTGTTGGCTGATCACCTTTGCACATGAATTAGGTCTAACTGCTAATAGAGGCATATTAGGAGACTTAACAGTTAGTAGAGGTACTTGGTCGTGGATACGACTTGATTAGGAGCATAGGGTAGGAAGAATAGTTCTTTAGTATAAGGGCCAAGTATGCACTACCCTTTATTACCGGAAGCTCCGCTGAAGATATGATCCTGCTTACCCTCTTTATCCTGATCTTGTTGGCCTCTAATATTCGACAAATGTCATGCTTTAAGGTCTATGGTACCCCATGAGGGTCCATACCAATCCCATTATAGCCAGAGTGTCCATGTGTTGAAGTTTTGTTCTTAACTGCATGAACACAGTAGAATGGCTAGTGACCTTAGCTGATGTCATGTCACCCTTAGTTCCAATAGGGCATGGGATAGTGCCACATCACGAAATAGTATTCGACCCCTTTCCCTTGTTTGGTTGTAGGGGTAGTCCACTGCGATGATAGGATATTGGGCTGTGTTATGATTTGGACTACTTTACTTTTACTTATGACTTTTGGCATATTTTATATTTAGTTCATATGGCATGTTTATATGTATCTTGTTACGTCCCTTTGAGGACTTGGTGATTTCTCCAGGTGTGTATTTTTATGACTTTTTATAGGTATTCTAGCAAAGGTCGTGATCTTCACTTTTCTATCGCGATGACTTGCTCTTGGATCGTTTGCTACTTATGACAAATCATGTCATTTACTATGTATCACCTCTATTTTAAAATAGTTGGTAGTGGATTTGTCTCCGTCCAACGACTTGTACAAATGATAATTTATATGGAATATAATATCTTTTATTCTTTTATTTGTGGATGAGATTTAGTGAGCCATACCTATATTGCATTTACAGCTTACGTATATTTATTATACGGCTAACATGTCTACGTACCTAGTCCTACGTATGTTGGGACTGGGGCATTACAGGAGTTCATAGATGTATTCCGGAGGACTTGCCAGGTCTACCACCTGACATACCAGTGGAGTTTACCATCGAGTTAGTGCCAGGAGCAGCACCAGTTTTATCTAATATGTACCGACTGGCGAAGAAGGAGTTAGACGAGATAAAGGTTCAGCTGGAAGTGTTACAGGCCAAGGGCTTCATTCGACCGAATGCATCACCATGGGGGGGCTCCAATGCTATTTGTGCCCAAGAAAGATGGGTTACTACGTATGTGCATTGACCAATGGGCACTGAACGCATTGACTATCAAGAACAAGTACTCTCTGTCCCAGATTGATGACTTGTTCGACCAGCTAACGGGAGAAAAGGTTTTTTTGAAGATTGATTTGATGTCGGGATATCACCAAGTGAAGGTACGCAGAGAAGACATTTCGAAGACGGCCTTCAGGACTTGTTATCATCATTATGAGTTCTTAGTGATGCGTTTTGGATTGACAAATGTGCTAGCAGTGTTCATGTATTTGATGAATAGAGTGTTCCAACAATATTTGGATCAGTTCGTGGTTGTTTTTATCGACAATATTTTGGTGTTCTCGAAGAGTTGGGAGAAGCACGAGCAGCATTTGAGGATTGTTTTAGAGACACTCAGGAGCGAGAGGCTCTATGCTAAATTGAGAAAATGTAAGTTCTTCTTATTGGGCACGTTGTCTCGAGAAAAGACATTTCAGTTGATCCTGCCAAGATATCTGCAGTAGAGACATGGCCTGTTCCGACCAACACCTCTGAGGTAAGAAGTTTTCTTGGGCTTGCCGCGTATTACCGAAGGTTTGTAGAGAACTTCACGAGGATTATGGAACTAATGACTCGATTGACCCGCAAGGAGCAGGAGTTCGTATAGACGGAGGAGTGTCGGACGGCATTTGATGAGTTGAAGAAGCGCCAGACTGCTGCACCCATCTTAATGATTCCATCTGGACCCAGAGGGTTCGTGATCTATAATGATGCTTCTGGGAAAGGATTGGGATGTGTATTGAGGTAGCATGAAAAGGTTAAAGCTTATGCTTCTAGGCAATTGAGGACTCGTGAGAAGAATTATCCTACTCATGACTTAGAGCTTGCCACAGTCATCTTTGCATTGAAGCTTTAGAGGCATTATGTATATGTGGAGCGAGTAGAGATCTTTATAGATCATAAGAGTTTAAAGTATGTCATCACTCATAAGGACTTGAATATGAGGCAGAGAAGATGGTTGGAATTGATGAAGGATTACGAGATTGATTTACAGAACCATCCGGGGAAGGTGAATGTAGTAGCCGATAATTTGAGTTGGAGATCTATGGCATTTTTCTTAACTACCCAACCACAATTATTGGGGGATCTATAAAAGGGGATAGAAGTTATACTGCCAGGAGTAGATGGTCAATTGACGAATCTTTAGGTGCAGTCGTCATTGGTCGAGAGAATAAGGGCCACACTACCAACGAATACGAGATTTTAGAGACTTCAACAAACGACTGAGGTTAGTATACAGATCAAAATGCGTATTCATAAGGACGGTACCTTGAGGTGTGGAGATCGTCTCTATGTTCCGAATGGAGAGATTCGGTAGGAGTTGATGATTTAGGCACACAGTCGCCATATTCTATTCATCCAGGAGGGACAAAGATGTACAGGATCTAAAGCAGTAGTATTGGAGGCCATAGAATGAAGCAGTGAGATAGCTCAATTTGTAGCAAAGTATTTGATGTATCAGCAAGCTAAGGCTGAACATCAGAGATCAGCATGATTGCTCCAGCCATTACCTATTCCGGAGTGGAAGTGGGAGCATATTACGATAGATTTTGTGACAGGATTTCCGAGGAGCCCGAGTGGCAGAGATGTAGTTTGGGTTATAGTAGATCGACTCACGAAGGCAGACCATTTCTTTTCTTTCAAAGTAGGCCAATCTACAGAGGTATTAGCCGAGATATACATGAAGCAAATCATACGGCTACACGGAGTGCCAGTTAGTATTATGTTTGATGGAGATTCGAGGTTCACTTCGCATTTTTCGAGGAGCATGCAGGAGAGTCTTGGTACGAGGTTGAAGTTCAGTAGATCTTATCGTCTGCAGACGTATGGACAGTCAGAGCATATCATGCAGACCTTGGAGGATATGCTGAGAGCATGCATGCATGATTTTAGAGGTTCGTGGGAGGATCATCTTCATTTGGTAGAGTTTTCTTATAATAACAGTTATCAGGCGAGTATCCAGATGGCGCCATTCGAAGCTTTGTATGAAAAAAAGTATCGTTCTCCAGTGTATTCGAGTGACGTTGGCGAGCGACATATACTAGGATCGGAGTTAGTGGTTCGTATGGTAGAGAAGGTAAAACAAATTCAAGGACATTTGATAGCTGCACAAGATCGAAAGAAGCATTGGGAATACACTCATCATCAACCATTAGAGTTTCAGCCGTTAGATCATATATTTCTAAAGATTTTTCCTACCAGAGGGACCATTAGATTCAGACGGAGAGGAAAAGCTTAGTCTGAGGTACATTAGACCGTTCAACGTGCTAAAGAGAGTTGGAGAAGTCGCATACAGCCTTGCGTTGCCACAGACCTTGAAAGAAGTTCATGACGTGTTCCATGTGTCTCAGTTGAGGGGGTATGTGTCGGATCCTGATAACGTTCTGTACCATTTTGAGATAACTGCAGGGCTGAGCCTGTCTTACGAAGAGCTGCCCGTGGAAATTTTGGATCGTCGAGAGAAAGTCTAGCGGTGCCACACAATTCCTTTAGATTATATCGTGTGGAAGAATCATGCACTAGGCGATCGACTTGGGAGCACGAGGATGTGATTAGGGAGCGCTTCCCTCATCTTTTTGTGGGTTTAGGAATGTCATCTTTAATTAGTTACTGTTGATTGCCTTATATTAGTGTGTGCTTAATTTCGAGAACAAAATTTCCTAAGGAGAATATGTTATAAAACCTCTAAAATTTTGACTATATATATATATATATATATATATATATATATATTATATATATATATATATATATATATTTGAATATATATGGGTTAATATATATTTTTCTAATTCTAGTCATAATCATAAAATACACTCTTCCGTAGCTTTGATTGCTAGAGCTACCAAACTCTAGAGACTTCCTTCATGAGTTTTGATCTGGGCAAGTTTATCTTCTATTTAGTACATCATGTCCCACACAATTAAGTCTTCTTGTATTCTATTTGCTTCGTACAGCTTCGGGTTCAATTTAGGCCAAGAAGTTATCTACTGTGAGACTTGTCGTAACATCCAAATTAAATTTTGGACTCGACATTGTTCCAACATAAACAACCAATATGATTTTGACTATTTTTGAGCCTACTACACACATGCCTAGGATGTCCCACCCAATCGAGGCCCCATGTAGTATTTAAATTCAAATGGCACATAAGACCCCATAGGTGACTTTGTAAGCCTATTTCCAAATCAGGTAATTCTTCTTGAGCCTAAACTTGTCTAACAAGATATAAATGACTTGCTAGGGTCATCCCCACATAGATGGGGCTATCCAATTCAGATTTTTGGAGACTTTAATTGGGTCAAACCTATTAGGGAAACTCAATCAATACAAGTTTCTAAATTGGAAACTTGTACCTTCATATGTCAATCTCTCTTGTATTTGGTTTCTAAAACTCATCAATACTCAACCCTACCCGCACAAGAACAACCCATAACTGACCCCTAGCAACTTTCTATATATATAGCATTCTAACCTACCCAAAACCCTCTCTACAAACCGTAACCCAACCCTATTCCTTTGCTGACCTGTTGCCGCTGTTGTCCCCATCATTTTGCTGTTAGTGCATTGATATACCGACCACTCCAAGCCCAATCACCTCATCCCCGAAGTTCTTAAGACCCCCCACCACCTCTCCAAGGCTGTCCATCACCGGAAACACTCCTATATGTCGTAACAGCCCGCACAAGACATCCTCAATTTGATATCCGAAAACACAGCAGGTATGTCCATCTTGCAATGCATTTTCTCAACATCTAGACATCAAAACTTCATGGGATCAAAAATTTTGGGTTTCCCTATGTGTCTACTACCTTCGGGTAGAATTTTATATTGAAATTCTTTCTAGATTTTTCGGAGCACACATTTTACCAAAGTGTGTCCATAATTGACACTATTCAGCACAGGAAAGTTTTGAACTATATAAATTCCCTTTTACCATTGATGTCATATATGAAAACGACCGTATTTCGATTACCTACAACTCTCCTTCACTGAGGTTTTCATAATTTTGCTATTTTACTGCTTAAATTATTCGATATTTAAAGGACAAAATTCTGCCGTAAAACGAACTATCAACATTACCATCTTGTGAGACCCAAATATTTTTGTGTGCCTCCAAAGCTCCATATTATCGATCCTTGACTCATGAATAATTGTTTATCATTTATTTCAGAATATTAAATATACTTTATTTATGGTTAAACAAGTTCTAATTGCGTTGATTTATCAATGTTGGTATTAGTTTTATCATGAATTGACTTCTAAATGGATTTTTATGCAATATTGGTTATATAAAAATATATTTCCAGAATAGTAAAGATCTACTTTAGAATTAATTTAGAATATTTATATTTATATTTTGGTGGAATTTTATTAGTCCTGGAACGAATGTTATGACTAGTAAGTATTATGACTAGTTGTGGCTAGTACATAGTTAGTTATTCCTATATACTATATATATAAAGCAATGATAATAATAATGTTAGTCTGGTTACTAATATTAGTTATATATTTATAGGAGATTGTGAGACCGTGACTACGGTGGGTGACGTCGGATCGATACTTTATTTCTTTGCTGCAACTCTAGGCAAGATACCTTGCTACCTCTCATGTACTATTTAAATACATGTTTTGTTGTGTGCATAGGAATAGATGTGTTAATAGTGTACATCCAAGTGTGACTTGGATGCTATCGATGGTTTCATCGATATGATAGTGCGTGTGTGACTTAGAGGCTTGGAGGACTCTCTCGATTAGCAATGAAGTTATTTCCTATGACATCTATGACTGGACACATCTCATTACACGGTACTTTGAGTGAGTTTACATTGTGTTGGCATAAGCCTATGTATTTGGATAACAATCAATACAGGCGGGTCATATAATGGTTCATATATTGATTAAAATGAGTCTAGATAGAGACTTGCATTGTGATGTGGAATGCCAGAGTCATGGATGTGATTCGAGCAAGACACGGGAGGAGAAGACTATTAGTAGACGTATAGGACAGACACTTGTATATCATCCTCAGCGTGCCATGTTATATGCTATACTAGTGGATATATCCGACAACAGCCACAGACTAGTATCCGGTATGGTCGGAGAAGTATGCTAGTATATATTCTAGCATTAGTTGATGCTAATGCTTCTCGCTTACCTACCCATACAGCTCAAAGTCATCTTCGACATGCATTCACATAGATGAATTAGTTTACCCAGTTTATTTTTTGTATTTATTTTATTTCATATTGTAGGTTGCTATTTTGTATCTTATTACGTCCCTCTGTGGACCTGATTATTTCCAGATCTGAAAGATTATATTTATCCTACAGTCTACGGACTAGGCATCGAGCCTGGATATCTTGTAGATGACATAGAGGTTGTGTTAGAGGAGTTTTTCTGATCAGGGGCTGACAATGATTAGAGTTGTAGATATTTTATCTAGCTAGCTAAGTCCTGACTATTTCTTTATTTTATTATTTTATTATTCTAATATTGTACTTTGTTTCAGTGGATATTTTCTACCAAACTTGATTATCTCAAACAAATTTTGTATTTGATATTTCAAACTTTTATTCTATTTCAGTCAGACATTTATTAAATTGTTTTGTGTTGATGTTGTCATTCTGTGGATGAGATTATAATACTGTTATTGTGGAGATATTAGATTACATGTGAATGTTGTATTGTAAATATAGGATTTAGCGTACTACGATTAGGATATGTCCATTAAATTGGAAATACTTATTCTAGCCGTACATCTTGCATGCTCGTATCTTGGGTTCCGATATATTTTGGAACTGGGGCATGACACAACCTACCGAAATAACCAACCTCCGTCTAACGAATACCAAGCATAGATAATGACAAGTATATAGAGGTGACGACAAATCTAATCTATATAACTCAGATGAAATTACAAGATCGACAAAAATCAATGTTGAACCCTTTGCCCTAATAGGTTCAAATCTCTCACCACAATCAAGAAGAAACGACAGAGATTACAATAAGATCTGTCACGCCCCAGTCCCAAAATACTTCGGTACCAGCAAAGTAACCATGCCCAGCTGATGCATCTAGATAGGTTTCCCAATTTAATGGACCTTAACTAGATGTACTAGGCTATAATAAAACCAAGTCCACCATCTGAACATTATATAAGCAAGGTACAACTATCTCATCCACAATATCAATAAGAAAGAAAGTAAAATATTGGAAATATAATAAGAGTCTGAATATCCACATCCACAAAATAAGAGATTCTGGTGGAGAACAATCCACCTGATTACAACTGAAATAAATAAGTCTGATGGAGAACAATCCACCTAGTAGAATAGAAAATAAAATGCATGGAAAGATACTAGGCTAGACATCCATTAACTAGATAATGATGTCAAGTCTGAAGCTGAAGTCTACCACGATCAAGAAAACTCTGATAAAAATATCTCCAAGTCCTCTGCAATGACAAATCCTGTCTTAACTCCTCGTCCGTAGACTGTGGGGTAGTACTACTAGTCAAGATATGGCAAAATGAACCAGGTCCTCAGAAGGACGTAACAAGATACAAATGGTACATGCCAGAATGTAATACTATGCAACAAATGGGGTAATCTAACCATCTATGTGAATGAAAGTTGAGGACAATCTTGGTAAGTATGGCTAGGCGTACGCATAGATAACTGCTGTAACATCCCGTCGAACGTGGCTTCTGCTATATAAATAACAAACGCTCCGAGGAACGATGGTAGGCTGCACATATATATATATATATATATATATATATATATATATATATATATGTGTGTGTATGTGTGTGTGTGTGTGTGTACACACACACACACATATATATATATATATATATATATATATAAACAAGCCTAACTTCCCATCGGAAGTGGCATTTGCTAAAGGGCAGTCATCAATCCCTGTGTACGGTACCGATATGTGTCAAACGCACCAATAACCAGTCGGATACGATAACACGCACCAAACATGAAAGTGTCATGAATAAGACGTGTCAGGTCTTGGAAAAATATTGAAATATCTTCCAAATCTTTGGTATGTCACTATGTCTAGGTTAATACATTATCTACTCATCAACGCATTCGCTGACTGCACCCGAGTCATACTCAGATGCTCCTATCTACACTATATTATCCATAAAAGAAACAGATAATGTAATAATTGCATTTGTACAGTAAACATGGTTGGCAATGTATCTTGTATGAAACTCTGTGCTGCAACTGTAGAGAGCCCGCTCTTGTCTCCTCGTCAGAACAATCAAGCAAGCCTAAATTATGATATTTGTATTAGCTTATGTAAACTAACATGTATAAGATCACAACTTCTCACAACATTCTAACTATTGTTCTTAGGTTGCTAAGTTGCATATTTTATAGCGTCGTCTATCTAGTTAAAGTTAAACATCTATCACTAAGATTACTAATAGGTATATATTCCACAAAAAAAGATTACTAATAGGTATTCATAATAATACTAAGTTTACTACTCAACTCTAAGGACATTATCTAGTTTTGGTTTTAATCCTCCTAATCATGGTATAAAAATCAAACAATTTATATAATCCAAAACTATTCTACGTACCCAACTAGGTGTATATCAAGTTTTTCAAGATTAATCCAGTGTTGCCTTAACAATGTTCACTTAAATAATAAGGTAAAATATTCTAGAATTAATTCTACATTATTAACAAAAATAGGAACCTCCCTTGAAATCATGTATTCTATATCACAAAATAAGTTTCCGACAAAATTAGTTAATAGTATAAAACCTATCTGCAAAGAATTTTCTATTTTTTATTAACATATATAAATAGAAATATACTTTCATAATTCTGGAAATGTAGTTGAAAAATGTTATTTTTTTACCGATTTACATATAAAAATTAATTATTTTTGCACACACAAAATACTAGTTGTTTAGTACTAGTAACTATACAATTATAAATCAATTTTGTTCCCAAAAAATACAAATGTTCCAACTCTAAAAATATGATTATAAGTTTTGGAATTTAAAATAAAAATTTATATTTTTCCTCTATTTATCTTACTATATTATGTATTACAAACAATAAAATTAAACTAGTTGGTATAGACTAGATTTTAGCACATATTTTCCAATGCAACCTTTTCATAAAATCTCATGCATTTCATTCCCAAAAACATAAAATTAAAGTTCTAAGATTAATCCATATATATAATTACTATTATTAACATATAAATTAGGTCTACAAATAATAAAAATACAAACTAGTTACACATATCTAGTATTTACACATGTTCAATACTATTACCCTTATGAATTTCTGCAAATTAATTCTAAAACAAATAATTTATATTCTGAAAAAATAGGTAAAATTAAGTCTGAATTAGAATAAAATAATTTATTTCAAAGTTATTTTATAATTATATTAAGAATTACAAGTTGGTGATCACTACGGGTAAAAAATAGATTGCTATTTGGGTTGCAAAGTATATATGAAAAGTTGATACAATCTTCATAGAACCTGATAAGTAATGTTGACATCTAAGGGAGTTCAAGAAGAAGAGTTTTGCTCACTAACCTCTTCGTAAAATGGGTTAAACATGCCTCGAATCGTAGCTTCTTCGAAATAATTCCATATTTGACTTCTCCTTCTTGTAGCTCCTTGTGATGCTTGTATAGTTTGTTCTAGAGGTTGTGGTAACTATGAAAGATGGTAGGATGGTAGGGGTGTTAGGGTTGTCATGGATGAGTTTTGAGGGTTATAGAGATGGTTGATAGGGTGAAGTAGTAGGAATAAACATTTTGGACAGGTTTGGTGGATGGAGTGTAAGTTTCGGCCAAGGAGGGTGGTAGGGGCTGAATTAAGTGGAATAATAATGCTTAGAATTAAGTGTTTGGGGTTAAGGAGCAGAGAAAGAGCTTTGGTTTGGAGGTTACACCCTTTGGTTTACATGGGGAGGTGAAAGGAGAGGGAGGTTTCGGCCAAGAGGGTAGGTGAAATGGTTGGGTTGTATGCTAAAAAATTTCTTCTAGAATAGGTTTTGGTGTATGATGTTTTGTGTTTGATGTTCTACTTGACCACTTAATTAGGTTTTTAAGGTTAGGGTTGGGATTTGGTTATATGTTGAGTCTAATTAAACAAAAAAGATTCATAACTAGTATTATATAAATAACAAATGAAAATATTTTTGTTTGAGGGGGTTTACAAAATCACTCACCGACTTGTAGCGATCTCCCTGACTGAAGTTGAGGAATCTTTGATTAGATTTCCTCCTTTCTTCTATCTTGTATGACGAAGTCCTAAGAGCTAAGTATGAAACTTTCTTTTATATCACCTGTGGACGAGCACCTCGAATCTTAACTTTGTGCTTTATTTTGTGCCTCCAATCTCATCCTATATATATAGGATGAGAAAAACCTATTCTAAGTCATAGGATTTCCTAGATAGGAAACCCTAAGATAACAATTATATTACACCAAAAATAGTCCATCAACATCTTATTTTAGATCATAATATTGTTTCCTAAATAGAAACCCTAAAATAAGAATCCTAATGTATCTAAAGTAGCCCAGCTCAAATTATGGACGTCTAGATCAAATCAAATCGAATATTTAATTAGATTTGGACTCCATAAATTTGCAGTTACCAAATTCAGACTAGACTCCAACAATTTTGGAGGTCTTATGCAAAAAAAAAAAAACAGTCTCCTAGAAGTGCTCAAAATAAAATTACAAATCAATTGTATTAAAACATAAATTTTATAAGTAAATTAAAAAATATTTATTCAGTATAATGTTTAATAAGATGCACAATTGCTTCAAATAAAATTACAAATTGATTAAGAGAGATGGATGATGCATATTGATTAATAAATTGCAAGAGGATTGTTGTCCAATATATATTGACCTCTGAAAAACAAATTGGAAGAAATGGATGTTGAACTGATGAATAAAATTATAAATAGATACATTTATGAGGTATCATATGACAGGATATTCTGTGACATACACCTATCCATTTCAAATAATAGAAGTGAGATGGATATAGTACAACTTAAAACAATGAATATATTACAGGTTAAAAACAATGTCATTTGATACCTCATAATTGTACCTATTTGTAATTTATTCAATAATTCATCATCCCTCATTTCCAATTTTTATCAACGTATAGTCGACACTGATTTCAATGTGAAAGATACATGAATTTTATATATGTTTATTTCAACAATTTAATTATTTCTAAATTTTTTAAAATTGTCAAAACTGAGTATAAGAATGTCTAATACTATGCTTTTGAACCTTGGTTGCAACTCATCTATTATTTTGCTATTAGTCTTCTATTCATCAATTTCAAAATATGTTGTACGGAAACAAACATGCTGACACTGGCCTCGTTTGATTCGTGGAAAGGTAAGGAAAGGAAAGGAAAGGAAACCTCGTTTGGTTCGCGGAATGGAAGGAAAAGGAAATCAATTCCTTGTCATTTCCTTTCCTAAAATTACAATTCTTATTGATTTTCCTTTCCAATATTTGAAAATGTCAAGAAATTTGGAAAGGAAAGTGAATACTTCAATATGGGAAAGTGAGTTCTTTCTTAGATGGATGGAATCACTTTTCCTCCTAATTTTCTTCCATTGGAAATCACTTTCCCTCCTAAATTTTCTTCTATTGGGAATCACTTTCCTTTCCTACTCAATTACTTTTGCACCCAAACATATGGAAATAATCACTTTAATTTCCCAACCGGATGATTCCGCGAACCAAATGAAGCTTCTTTACCATTAGGAAATTGCAATTCCAATCAATTTCCTTTCTGGTGTTTGGAAAAGCTAAGAAAATTGAGAGAAAAAGTGAATCCTTAGAGGGGAAAAATGAATCCTTGGGTTGGTGGGAGGAACCATTTTTTTCCCTATTTTCCCTCCTCTTGGGAATCAAGTTTCTTTTCTCCTCATTTTCTTTAGCATCCAAATAAGGGAAATGAATTACTTTTCTTTCCCAAGACTGCAATTTCGTGAACCAAACGTGGATTGCACAAGTAATGGTAACTCCAATAAATTGACTCTCTTTATGGAAGTAAATATCATGGGGAACCTGAGATTTTTTGTCATTGAAGATGTGAACTTAGTACCCTTAATATGATTTAATTATTACATCAAATCTTCATTAAAATTTACATAAGTACAAGATTTTTTTTTGGGTATTTTCAGCCGTCAATTTTTGGTTTTGTATTTAGGTTTAAATACCAACTAATCATTTCCTAACAGTATGAAAATAAACATAAAACATAGTGATAAAACAATTATTTAATTCCATGGAATAAAAGCAAGATTGAATGTCTTAAAGATTAATGATTAGTTGTGGTTCAACGGTAAGGTTACTAAGACACATATGCTTGAGCATTATTACAACTTTTTGTTGTTCTTGACAAGATAACTTCTCATTTAACATATCCGAGACTTGAAAATTGGCCGGTTGAAACATGGATTCGACCATCGCAATGAAATTTGCAAAGCTTTCTTTTTCTATTAACACTAAAAATGTTGAACCGGAAGGTTCCAAACAATTTGAGTAGGGGTGTAACTCGGTCCAACTGTTCAAGCTCACTTCGTTAAAGATAAGTCCTTATGGAGACGAATTTGAGCTTTCAAGTTTCTCGATCTCTAGCTGAGCTTTAGTCTCGATCTTCATGGGCCATCGCCATTTTAATTCCATTCCAAATAAGTATGGACATTTTAGTTCCAAACCAGTCCAATTCTGTTGTGTCCACATCAACTTTATTTGTTATAAGAGGTAGCTTATCCTCCTGATAAGCTATTTTGTTAACATCATAGGTATTTCTGGCTTTAATCTTATATACTTCCCACCAGTCTAATCTCCTTGTTCCTCGTCTAGGATAAGTAGTAAAGTAAAAGAGTTGAGCCTGACTTGCTGGGACAAATGGTTTATATCCCTGATATCGACGCTGGTAGTTAATATCACAAGACCATGATTGTCAATTTTCCAACCTTGATCTTGGCTCGAATCGAACCAATCACACTTGAATAATACGATCTTAGCCGACTCTATGCCATAGTTATATGTCAAGTCCACAATCTACCGTAAGACGCCATAAAAATCATTGTCTGGAATAACATCTTTGTAGTTTATAGATTTGATACACAAACAACTATTTTTTTGTCGAATCAAGATCCAGAAACCTCTCTCTGATCGGACCATTTGTTGACTTGAACCTAAACCCATTCACACAATAGCTTGGCCAGATTTTGACAGAATAAATTGGCTCCTTGTCTAGAGTTATAATATATTCATTCTCTAGTGTTGCGTCTGGAAGATTGACCTAAATGCCACAAGATAAGAAATTAAATTCAACGTTCTGTTAATTATTGTGTAAAGTGCATATGCAAAAAGTACTCGAGCTCCTTACATATGCACTCAACCATGAAAGGAAATGATGTCTCATTTCTAGTTCTAGTTTTTCATCTGTTATGTACTGTCTACTCGACCTAACCTCATTATTAAATATGCTGAAAACAGCAACACACCGGCCAATTAGTATAATAATAATATTATATACTATGACATAGATGATGTAGACATGGCCGTATTAGTTACTCACCCCTCGCGCTTCTCCACTTCATCTACGTCGCAGTAGAGTAATATATACAACTGAGTAGCCCTTAGTTCCTCATCATTTAGATATCTCTTCTTCATTTTTCTCGAAGGCTTTCGAAAGCATTGAAGACTTTCAGTATTGCATCATTAGATTCATGATATCCATCATCATTTCTCGGAGCTCTTGTTCTATTAGTAGCAACATGTGGCTTGAAATACATTGAGCAGAAGTTTGTAATCTCCTCGAGAACATAGGCTTCAAAAATAGAACTCTCAACCCGAGCCTTATTTTTTACCTTTCTCTTTAGGTGGTTCAAATACCGCTCAAACGGGTACATCCACCAATAACCGAGGGGCCCACTGACACGTACATCATAGGAAAGATGAATTAGCAAATGCTCTATAGAGTCGAATAATCCAGGAGGGAACACCCTCTCAAGCTTGGACAATGTTACCGCAACGTCCTTCTCTTGCTTTTCTAGCTGATCGAAGGCAACTTAGTAGAACAAAGATCTATGAAGAATATACTCAGTTCTGTCAGCTGATCCTAAACGACCTACGGTAATAATTCTAAAATGCTTGAAATTAACCTCTCCGTAAATACGTTGCAGTCGTGGCTCTTTATACCTGTCGGTTTGTTCTCCTTCGGGTCGATGCATCTTCTCAAATTTGACACATGCCCGTCAGGAAATTTTAGGTCTTGAATCCACCTACAAAGTTACCATTTATCCTCCATGTCCAGTGAAAAAATTGCCTTAGGCTACTTATGCTTCCCATTGCCTTCTCTATCAAATGTAATGCAGGACGTCTGCAAATATCTTCCGAGTCCAACCTAGCCTTGGGATTGTCTTTCGTCTTTTCCTTTACGTCCATCATAATATTAATTATATTGTCAAACACATTCTTCTCGATATATATAACATCAAGATTATGTTTGGTCAGATTGGTGCTCCAATATGGTAGGTCCCAGAATATACTTCATTTTGTCCAGTTATAATTGGGACCAAACCCATCACACGTGTACCCCTTTGTAGGCTCTTTGATAGCACTTGAAAAATCTGACCCCCTTCTATATCATGTCTCCTGTCAACCTTGGCGGTGGATTGGCCTTTTCCACAATGTTGACACGAAAAGCATTCATGTTCCTCTAGAACGAATAATCCTTTGGCAGGAACTGTCGATGACAATCGAAGAAGCACAGTTTTTCTCCATGTTTCAAACGAAAAGCCTTCGTGGCGGTCCATACAATACGGACATAAGATACGACCATGAGTGCTCCATCCTGATAAAATTCCATAAGCTGGAAAGTTGTTGATGGTCCACATAGGTGCGGATCTCATTTAAAAGTTTTGCTTACTGGAAACATCATACGTATTGACGTCCACTTTCCGTAGCTGATTCAACGTATCTATCAATGGTTGTAAGTACACATCATGTCATGACTCTTATCCACTTTTTGGGATATGTGTACATAGCCAAGTCCAGCCTATGCCACAACATCGGCGGTAGTATACTATCTAGGTCTCAATGTCAATCTCAAATACAACAAAATTATATCTAATTTCTCATTCACAATAATATTTATCTATATATCCAATGATACAACATAAATGATTTTTGGGAACAAATCCGCTAAACATTTAGATAAAAGAAATTAACTAATCTATCTAGAATCGAAAGTCGACCTCCAAGATCTCTATCTCTCCATAGCGCAAAAGTAGGAAGCTTGCCAAGTCACCTGCAATGATCTAGTTGGAAAAGGAGCAAAGTACAACCCTATTGCAATAATATAACTTAATACAAAATAAGCTAGACAGTACAGATGCATTAGAAAATAAAGAAAACATTTGTCTGAACCGAAAATGACAAACATGTACAAGAAATCACTAGCAATAATAGGTATGAATAACTGAATCATGAATATTGAAGACTAATAGATGGTGTACATTTGAAACGCCATTCGACGTGTGATTGGCTTGGGCTAATATGGCACATCATAGTACATTTTTGGTACGGCTAACCCATACGTGAGGTGTATGACTTAGCTATCATTCATTAAACATTCATTGGGATTTGTTCACACGTTTACTTAGCATTTTTTCCCCTGAAATACTAAATAATCACGTTCAATGATACAATCAATCCTACCGTGTCTCAACATGATAGTCAATGAAACATCATGAAAGATAGCATTATAATATAATAAGCACATAAAGCAATAGTGTACTTGCCTCGATTAGTTGCAGTTGACGTGACTTGATTATTGTTAACACAGAATAGTCGTGGATGTCATAACTACGCCAGATGGCCTTTAACGATAGAAGAAACCATGTTATTGGGGCCGGGACAGTCCGATTAGCCTAGAGCTGATATGAGAAAGTCAGAATCTCAAGAAATTGAAACATATGACTAGTCACGGTTAAGATTGATATTCAAAGAAAAATTCGTATAAAAATAAATATATATATATATATATATATATATATATATATATATATATAACTTTAGAAAATATTTATTATACGGAAAACTATATTTTACTAGTTAAAATAATTTCAGATAAATAATTGAAAAGCTATAAAATCAGTTTAAGGCTAAAACTCAATTTTTTCTAAATACACTTCTCAGGTCAAAATATCTATTCAAATATCAAAAAATATATAATAATTCATTTAAGACTTCAAAGCCCAGTTGAAAGTATATGTAGAGTCAAGCATAAAACTATATTTTTATTACAAATAATTTTAGAAATTAAAACAATTAAATAAGTGATAGTAGTAACAACTAATAATAATAGCTATATACAAATCATCATAATACTCTGTACAATGTATGAATACTAATAATATAGGTGTACATATATATGTGTGTATATACTGTATCTATGTATAGTATAATATTAAATTAGTATATAGTAGTAAATTTTATAATTATAATGATACTAATGTTATTACTCTAAACATAATCACCAGTATTACTATTAATAATAATTAAATGAAACTTCGTTTTGGTGTAAACACTAATAACATTACCCATTTTCCACCATTCTTGTTTTCTGAACACACATATACCTAAGTAACTAAAATAAAGCAAAAAATGAATGACAGAAAGAGACAAAGAGAGAAAAATTCATTGAGAGGAAGAGGAGAGAAAGAGAAGAGTGGAGAGAG
Source organism: Iris pallida (assembly GCA_029216955.1). Lineage (NCBI taxonomy): Eukaryota > Viridiplantae > Streptophyta > Magnoliopsida > Asparagales > Iridaceae > Iris > Iris pallida. The sequence goes on from JANAVB010004179.1 coordinate 50,415, forward strand.
TGAGCGTAGTCAACGATCTTGGCTCGGAACCGGTCGTAGCACGGGCTAGGGACGGGGCCGCTAGGCGTGCACGACTAGAAGGCGGTCAAATGGCCATGGGATAGGGGTTCACGGCAAAGATCAGGTGTGGCTTCCGGTGTAAAAGAGGGGCAGCAGACAGAGTGCTTGACACAGTGGTGACGGTAAGAGCTTCGACAGCGACGTTGGGCGGTGCTCCGGCAGTGAGGTGAGTAGTGGGGTTTATTGACTTGGGTGGTAAGGGCGGCGTGTTGTGGTTGAATTGTGTTGTTGGTGGCGGTGGTGAATGAGTTGGTGGCGGCGATCTATGGGTTCGTTGGAGTTGGAAACAACGACTGCAGTAAGCTAAGGTTTCGGCACAGATGGTCAATAGAAATGATGGCAAGGTGGGTGATGGTAGGTGATTTTGAAGCAGTTCAAATAGTGTTTGGTCGATCTGAAGCAGGGGTGGTTTCGAAGCACAATGCACGGTAGCATGGCTAGGGAGGAGGTGATGTCAGGAACATTGAGGAATCAGTGGCTGGGTTGCCACCGGTGGATAGCACCCTGATGGTTGGGGATCGGGTGGCTATTGGGATAGGGACGGGGAAACAGGTAGTGCTGGGTGGTGGCACGACAGCCCTTATCGACGATCAAGAGTTAGGGTTTAGAATTAGGGATGTGATTTAGGAATTAGGGTTAGGGATTTGCTTATGGATTTGGGGTTTGGACTATGTCGGAGTTGGCGTGTCCTGCGAGACATAGGATTGGGTGGACGTGTCCGAGGTTGTCGGACATGAAAAAGGTAATGTAATTGTAATAAGAAAATTAATAGAAGAAAAATTAGGACATAGACACAATGCACGACACGATGATCATAGGTGGATGGAAATTGGCTATGGTAGTGTGAGGAATTTATGGAGAAAACAAAGGGAAGCCTCTCCTATATATATGAGTTAGGGTTTCCCTATTAGGGAAGGATTAGAATTTGGAATAATATTTCCAATGATTCAAATCAATCAATTAGATTGATCAAATCCTAATCCATTAACGACTAACAACAATTAATTTAAAATAATATCTAATATTTTAAAGAATAATTAAAAAAGATTTTATAAATTAAAGATAATTGATAATAAGAAATTAATAATTTAAAACTATATCTTTTTAATAAAACATATTATATTAAAAATACAGTTTGACAAATCCCATCGTTATCAAAAAAGCTTTCGTATAATTTCAAATAAAATATATTTTCTACCTAGAAAAATATATTTAAAGCTAAATAAAAAATAAAAATTAAAAAATATTTGGGAAGTGGGATTACATATCTACCTAATGTAGAAAAATTTTGTCCTCAAAATTTCAAAGGGCACGTGGCATGCCTTAGAATGTAATCAAGAAGATGATATAATAATGATCAAAGTGAGTTAGATCATGAATAGAATGAAACCATAAGAAAAGATGGAATATAGCATGATTAAAGTATAGCCAAAAGGGTCTAGTCACAATGGTTAAGGATAGAATTGAAATATGAAGAAAAGGGTCATTAGGCATGAATAACTATTTTACCAAAATTCTATAGACACGATTATAGAATCAAAATCTAGATACGTTTAGGAATCTAATGGAAAGTCAAAATAAAGTAATTGGTTCTAAATGATTACTAGAAAGAAAATAAATGACGATTCTTAAATAGGAAGAAATAAATGAAGAACTATCAGTTTATTAAGAAGATTGTATTAAAAATAAGGCATCAAACAATTTGAAAAATTAATAGTCGTAAGCCAATAAAAGATATAACCTCTATGGTATTCGAAAAATGTTAGTATATTTGAAGTCATTTTATCGAGAATTTATGCCTCGCCAGTGTATATCTGGCTGCAGTAAACCCCTGGTTTCATGGTTCAAATATAATATGGTATCGAACACTCTATCAACTCTATCTAATATTGACATAACAAATCAAAGGATCAAATAATAAAACTAGGACATAGTTTTAATAATATTGGATAACCTACGCTTACTTAAAATTACTTTAACTTAGGGATCATGTCTTATCAGTGTGCTGCTGGCTGCAGTGAACCTACAGTCTCTATAATTTTAATAGATGGTGACAGTGCACATCTGCCTTGCCATTGTATGTCACCAAAACTTATTTCAACTATATCTATAAGAATTTCAAAGGAGCTTCTATAAATTCGAACAAGTTCCAAGATGATCATTATAAGAAAAGTGTAATAATCTAGTCCTTTAAATGAAAGCATCAATTTTACAAATAAAACGATTGAAAAATGAACGAAGACGACTTGGAATTAATATATGGGTAATCGAATCAAGTTAGGCTCAAATCTCAATAGATGAAAATAGAATATTGATTCTTTGAAAAATACTTACTTATGGTCAATGAAAAACAAATAAGCAATACTGACCTTAGGATATGATGATGTTTAGAAAAGGCAGAAAATAAAATTGCATAAATGATCAAGATTAGAAATTGAATGCTAGGAGGCCTAATTTATCAAGTGAATGGTCTACTCACCTTTGATTCCACCATCATATTAAAACAAAATAACATATTATCCTAGGAAAATTTCTCAAATTACTAATAGGGTCTAGAATTCAATATATCTCTACCTAAATCACATGGCCGATATAGCAACCTTAATTACCCAACAGTCAAATTGAATATAGGGCTCCTAATCCTAGTCATTCTCCTAAAATTAAATCAACCTTAATTATGAAAGAGAACTTCCTAATCGCAGGCTCGCAGCAGTACAACTATTATAAGTACTATCGCAAGTTCGCATAATTTTGCAAAAACTGACCTGTATGGGGCACATAAAAAATTTATCATGACCCGTACCTACTTTTCGGGATACGAGTATGTAGCCAAGTCCACCGTATGCCACAGCATCGACGGTAGTTCGATGTATAGGTCTCAATGTTAATCTCAAATACAATAAAATCATATTTAATTACTCGTTCACAATAATTATTTTATTTACAAATCCAAAGATACAACATAAATGATTTTTTAGAACAAATTCACTAAACATTTAAATAAAAGAAATTAACTAATATGTCTAGAATCTAAGATCGGCCTCCAAGATCTCTATCTCCTCCATATACTTTATAGCGCAAAAGTAGGAAGCATGCCAAGTCACCTGCAACGATCCAGTCAAGAAAGGAGCAAAGTACAGTCCTATTGCAATAATATAACTTAATACAAAATAAAATAGACAGTAGAGATGCATTAGAAAAAAAAATTTATATGAACTGAAAACGATAAACATGTACGAGAAATCACTAGCAAAGAACAAGTATGAATAACTGAATCATGAACATTGAAGACTAACATATGGTGTGGATTTGAAATACCTTTCGATGTGTAAATGACTTTGGCTAATTCGACACATCATAGATGGCTATATCACACATTTTTGGTACGGCTAATCCATACGTGAGGTGTATGACTTAGCTATCATTCATTAAACATTCATTTGAATTTGTTCACACTTTTACTTAGCATTTTTTCTCCTGAAACACTAAATAATCACGTTCAATGTTACAATCAATCCTACTGTGTCTTAACATGATACTCAATGAAACATCATGAAAGATAGCATTATAATGTAATAAGCATAAAAAGTAATAGTGTACTTGCCTCGATTAGTTGTAGTTGACGTGACTTGATTATGTTAGCACAGATTAGTCGTGGATGTCATAACTATACAAGATGGCCTCTAACGATAGAAGAAACCGTATTATTGGGTCCAGGACAGTCAAACTAGCCTAGGGTTGATATGAGAAGAATCTCAAGAAATTGAAGCGTACGAATAGTCACGGTTAAGATTGACATTCAAAGGAAAATTTGTACAAAAATAAATATATATAACTTTAGAAAATATTTATTATACTAGAAAACTATATTTTTCGAGTTAAAATAATTTTAGATAAATAATTGAAAAGCTATAAAATCAATTTAAGGCTGAAACTCAATTTTGTCAAAATACACTTCCCAGGTCAAAATATCTATTATTTAAATATAAAAAAATTTAATAATTCATTTAAGACTTCAAGGCCCAGTTGAAAGTATATGTAGAGTCAAGCATAAAACTATAGTTTTATTACAAATAATTTTAGAAATTAAAACAATAAAATAAGTGATAATAGTAACAACTAATAATAATAGTCTATATACAAAGCATCATAATACTATGTACAATGTAAGAATACTAATAATGTAGGTGTACATATATATGTGTGTATATATTTATCCGTGTATAGTATAATATTAAACTAGTATATAGTAGTAAAATTAATAATTATAATGATACTGCTGTTATTACTCTAAAAATAATCACCAGTATTACTATTATATTAATAAAAATTAAATGAAACTTTGTTTTGGTGTAAACACTAATAACAATACCCCCTTTCCACCATTCTTGTTTTCTGAACACACATATACCTAAGTAACTAAAATAAAACAAAAAATGAACGAAAGAGAGAGACAAAGAGAGAGAAAAATTCATTAAGAGGAAGAGGAGAGAAAGAGAAGAGTGGAGAGAGTGAGCGTAGTCTATGACCTTGGCTCGGAGACGGTCGTAGCATGGGCTAGGGACGGGGCCGCTAGGCGTGCACGACTAGAAGGCGGTCAAATGGCCACGGGATGGGGCTCACGGCAGAGATCAGGTATAGGCACCGTCGTAGAAGAGGGGCAGCACGCGGAGAGCTCGACATGGTGGCGACGACAAGAGCTTCGCCAGTAGTGCTGGGCGGTGCTCTGCCAGTGAGGTGAGTAGTGGGGTTTAATTGACTTGGCGTGGTAAGGGCGGCATGTTGTGGTTGAACTGTATTGTTGGTGGCGGTGGTGAATGAGTCGGTGGCGGCTATATATGGGTTCGCTGGAGGTAGAAACAAGGGCTGCAGAAAGCTAAGGTTTCGGCACAGATGGTCACCAGAAACGATGGCAAGGTGGGTGATGGTGGTGATTTGAAGCGGTTCAAATGGTGTCTGGTCGATCTGCAGCAGAGGTGGTTTCGAAGCATAATGCACGGTAGCCTGGTTGGAAGGAGTGATGTCAAAATCATCGTGGAATCGGTGGCTGGGTTGCCACCGGTGGATGGCACCCTGATGGTTGTGGATCGGGTGGCTATTGGGATAGGGATGGGGAAGCAGGTGGTGCTGGGTGGTGGCACGACAGCCCTTATTGACTGATCAAGAGTTAGGGTTTAAAGTTAGGGATGGAATTTAGGAATTAGGGTTAGGGATTTGCTTGTGGATTTGGGGATTGGGCTGTGTCGGAGTTGGCATGTCCTACGAGGCATAGGATTGGGTGGACGTGTCCGAGGTTGTCGACATGGAAAAGGCAATGTAATTATAATAAGAAAATTAATAGAAGAAAAATTAGGACATAGACACAATGCACGACACGATGATCATGGTAGATGGAAATTGGCTATGCTAATATGAGTAATTTATGGAGAAAACAAAGGGAAGCCCCCCTATATATAGGAGTGGGGTTTCCATAATTATGGAAGGATTGGAATTTCGAATAATCTTTCCAATGATTCAAATCAATCAATTAGATTGATCAAATCCTAATCCATTAACTAACAACAATTAATTTAAAATAATATCTAATATTTTGAATAATATTTTAAAAAAGATTTTATAAATTAAAGATAATTAATAATAAGAAATTAATAATTAAAACTATTTCTTTTTATAAAACAAATTCTATTAAAAATAGAGATTGACAAATCCCTTAGTTATCAAAAATATCTTTTGTACAACTTCAAGTAAAATATATTTTTCTACCTAGAAAAATATATTTAAAGCTAAATAGAAAAACAAAAATTAAAAAATATTTGGGAAATAGGCTTACAAATCTACCTAACTTAGAAAAATTGTGTCCTCAAAATTTCAAAGAGCATGAGGCATGCCTTAGAATGTAATCAAGAAGATGACATAATAATGATTAAAATGAGTTAGATCATGATTAGAATCAAACAGTAAGAAAAGATGCAAAGTAGCATGATTAAAGTATAGCCAAAAGGGTCTAGTCAAAATGGTTCAGTGACAGAATTGAAATATGATTAACTAAACAAGAAAAAGGTCATTAGGCAAGAATAACTATTTAACCAAAATTATTTAGACACGATTATAAAATCAAAATCTAGATATGTTTAGGAATCTAGTGGAAAGTCAAAATAAAGTAATTGGTTCTAAATGATTACTAGAAAGAAACTAAATGACGATTCTTAAATAGGAAGAAAGAAATAAAGAACTATGAGTTTATTAGGAAGATGGTAATAAGAAATAAAGCATCAATCAATTTGAAAAATTAATAGTCGTATGCCAATAAAAGATATAACCTCTATGGTATTCGAAAAAAGTAAGTATATCTGAAGTAATTTTATCAAGAATTTTTGCCTCGCCAGTGTATATCTGGCTGTAGTAAACCCTTAGTTTTATTGCTCAAATATAATATGGTATCGAACACTCTATCAACTCTATCCAATATTGACATAACAAATCAAAGGATCAAATAATAAAACTAGGACATTGTTTTAATAATATTGGATAATCTACGCTTATTTATAATTACTTCAACTGGGGGATCATACCTTATCAGTGCGCTGCTGGCTGCAGTGAACCTACAGTCTACATAATTTAAATAGATGGCGATAATGCACATCTGCCTTGCCATTGCAAGTCACCAAAAATTATTTCAACTATATCCATAAGAATTTCAAAGGAGCTTCTATAAATTCAAACAAGTTGCAAGACGATAATGATAAGAAAAGTGTAAGTATCTAGTCCTTTAAGTGAAAGCATCAATTTTGAAAATAAAACGATCGAAAAATGAACGAAGACGACTTGGAATTAATATATGGGTAACCGAATCAAGTTAGGCTCAAATCTCAATAGATGAAAATAGAATATTGATTCTTTGAAAAATACTTTCTTATGGTCAATGGAAAACAAATAAGCCATACGAACCTTATGATATGATGATGTTTAGAAAGGCAAAAAATAAAATTGCATAAATGATCAAGATTAGAAATTGAATGCTAGGAAGGCCTAATTTATCAAGCGAATGGTCTACTCACCTTTGATTCCACCATCATATTAAAACAAAATATCATATATCCTAGAAAAATTTCTCAAATTACTAATAGGGTCTAGAATTCAATATATCTCTACCTAAATCACTGGCCTATATAGCAACCTTAAATACCCAACAGTCAAATTGAATATAGGACTCCTAATCCTAGTCATTCTCCTAAAATTAAATCAATCTTAATTATGAAAGAGAACTTCCTAATCGCAGGCTCGCAGCAGTACGACTATTATAAGTACGACCGCAAATTCGCACAATTTTGCAAAAACTGACCTGTATGGGGCATACAAAAAAATTGTCATGACCATACCCGCTTTTTGGGATACGAGTATGTAGTCAAGTCAAGCCTTATGCCATAGCATCGACAGTAGTTTGCTGTATAGGTCTCAATGTCAATCTCAAATACAACAAAATCATATCTAATTGCTCATTCACAATAATTATTTTATTTACAAATCCAATGATACAAGCATAAATAATTTTTGGGAACAAATCCGGTAAACATTTAAATAAAAGAAATTAACTAATCTATCTATAATGTAAGATCGGCCTCCAAGATCTCTATCTCCCCCGTATAGTTTATAACGCAAAAGTAGGAAGCATGCTAAGTCACCTACAACGATTCAGTCAAGAAAGGGGCTAAAGTACAATCCTATTGCAAAAATATAACTTAATACAAAATAAAATTGACAGTAAAGATGCATTAGAAAATAAAAGAAACATTTGTATGAACTGAAAATGATAAACATGTACAAACAATCACTAGCAAGTACAAGTACGAACAACTGAATCATGAACATTGAAAACTAACAGATGGTGTGCATTTGAAATATATTTCGACATGTGAATGGATTGGACTAATACGGCACATGATAGATGTCTATCACACATTTTGGTACGGCTAACCCATACATGAGGTGTATGACTTAGCTATCATCCATTAAACATTCATTGGGGTTTATTCACAAGTCTACTTAGCATTTCCTCTTCCGATTTACTAAACAATCAATAACGTTCAATGATACAATCAAGCCTACCGTGTCACAATCGTATCTCAATATGATACTCAATGAAACAATATGAAAGATAGCATTATAATATAATAAGTACATAAAGTAATAGTGTACTTGTCTCGATTAGTTGCAGTTGACGTGACTTGATTGTGTTGGCACAAAATACTCGCGAATGTCATAACTACGCATTATAGCCTCTAACGATGGAATAGTCTGTGTCATTGGGTCTGGGATAGTAGACTAGGGTTGACATGAGGAAGTCAAAATCACAAGAAATAGGAGCGCATGACTGGTCACGGTCAAGATTGATATTCAAAGAAAAATTTCATATAAAAAATAAATATACAACTTTAGAAAATATATAACTTTAGAAATATATATATATATATATTATATATATATATATATATATATATATATATATATATATATATATATATATATATATATATATATATATATTTTGAACTAAGAAGTGTATTTGACAAAATTGAGTTTTAGCCTTAAATTGATTTTCTAGGTTTTTAGGTATTTATCTAAAATTATTTTAACTCGTAAAATATGATTTTCTAGTATAAGAATATTTTCTAAAGTTATATATATTTTTTTCACCAAAAAAAGAAAAAAATATATATAACTTTAGAAAATATTTCTTATACTAGAAAATCATATTTTACGAGTTAAAATAATTTTAGATAAATACCTAAAAACCTAGAAAATCAATTTAAGGCTAAAACTCAATTTTGTCAAATACACTTCTTAGTTAAAAATATATATTATTCAAATATCAGAAAATATAATAATTATTTAGACTTCAAGGCCCAGTTGAAGGTATATGTAGAATCAAGAATAAAACTATATTTTTATTACAAATAATTATAGAAATTATAAACAATAAAATAAGTTATAATAGTAACAACTAATAATAATAGCTATATACAAAACATCATAATACTCTATACAATATAAGAATACTAATATGTAGGTGTACATATATATATGAATACATACTTTATCCAAATATGGTATAATAATAAACTAGTATATAATGGTAAATTTAATAATTATAATGATACCATTGTTAATACTATAAACATAATTACCAGTATTACTATTATATTAATAATAGTTAAAAGAAAAGTTTGTTTTGGTGTAAACACTAATAACAATACCCCCTTTCCCCTTCCTCATTTTCTGACCACACATATAACTAAGTAACTAAAATAAAAAAAATGAATGAGAGAGAGAGAGAGAAACAAGCTGAGAGAGAAATTTATTGAGAGGAAGAGGAAAGAAAGAGAAGAGTAGAGAAAGTGAGCGAAGTCACCGATCTTGGCACGGAGGCGATCGGAGCGACGGGCTCGGGGTGAGGCCGCTCGACATGTACGACTGGAAGGCGGTCACAACCACAAGATAGGGCTCACGACGGAGATCTGGTGTGGCACCGGCACAGAGGAGGGGTGGCGCATGGAGAGCTCGACAAAATAGCGATGGAGAGAGCTTCACCAGCGGTACTGGGCGGTGCTCCAGCAACGAGGTGAGTAGTGGGGTTCAATTGACTTAGGTGGTGAGGGTGGTGTATTGTTGGTGGCGGTGGTGAATGAGTCGGTGGCGACGATCTATGGGATTCGTCGAAGTTGGGAACAGGGGTTGCGAAGAGCTAGGGTTTCAGCTCAGGTGGTCACCAACAATGATGACAAGGTAGGTGATGGTGGTGATGTTGAAGTAGTTCAGATGGTATCCGATCCATCTGTAGAGTGGGTGGTGCCGAAGTGTAATGCACGATGGCGTGGCTGGGAGAAGGTAGTGTCAGGGGCGTTGAGGAATTAGTGGCTGGGTTGCCACCGGTGGATGGCGCCCTGATGGTTAGGGATATGGTGGCTGTCGGGACAGGGAAGCAGGTGTGCTAGGTAGTTGGATGACAGCCCTTACTGATGACCAAGAGTTAGGGTTTAGAATTAGGGATAGGATCTGGAAATTAGGGTAAGGATTTGCTTGTGGATTTAGGGATTGGGCTGTGTCAAAGTTGGTGTGTCCTACGAGACACAGGATTAGGTGGATGTGTTCGGGGTTATCAGATACGGAAAAGGCAATATAATTGTAACAAGAAAATTAATAGGAAGGAAAATTAGGACACAGACACGATGCACGACACAATGATCATGGTGGATGGAAATTGGCTATGGTGGTATGAGGAATTTATAGAGAAAGCTAAAGGAAGCCTCCCCTAATACAGGAGTGGGGTTTCCCTAATTAGGGAAGGATTAAAATTTGGAATAATCCTGTCCAAAGATTCAAATCAATCAATTAGATTGATCAAATCCTAATCCATTAACTAATAACAACAATTAATTATGAACTAATATCTAATATTCAAATAATAATAATTATTTAAAAAAGATTTTATAAGTTCAAAGATAATCGTTAATAAGAAATTAATAATTTAAAACTATATCTTTTTTTAAAACAAATCATATAAAAAATATAGTTGGCAAATCCTTTCGTTATCAAAAATATCTTTTGTACGATTTCAAATAAAATATTTTCTAGCTAGAAAATTATATTTAAATCTAAATAAAATAAGTAAAATTAAAAAAATTCGAGAAGTGGGCTTACACATTGATGTTTCTCTTCGGATTGTTCGGACCCGAGATGATAATGGTTTCATACACATCCACGACGATAGGTTGTATGGAGTGACAATCACAGGCCAACACAAATATTAAATAGGAACCCAAAAATCCGAAGGGGGTAAAACTATCGAAGGAGAGCCCCAATCTTACATTATGCTGATCAGAAGCAAAATTTGGATACTCTCGATCAAAGGGCTTCCATACTTCTCCATCGGATGGATGATCCAATACTCCATCGATCTGTTACGCCTGTGTCAACTCATGTTCTCGGCAGTATCCTTTACCATAAACAACCTATGCAATCTCGGCATCAAAGGCAAGTAGTGCATCGAATAAGTCGGCTTCTTGCACCCAGAGTTCTACTTGTACTGGTTGCCTTGTAGCGATTAGCACCACAAAATCTATATTGTCTTTATCCTTATCGTACTTGTAGTACAACATGCATCCGTTGCGATACGCATCAATTTTATCATATCTCATCTAGAGCGATCTCACCATTCTCTTTGATCGATAGAAGTCTGTAGGCAACTTGGCACCCTCCTGCAAGATCTCTATAATCAACTCGATGATTCGTTTGTAGCATTCTTGAGACATATTGAAATCGGACTTGATGCTCAGTAGTTTTGTAACCATCTCCAATGGTGCATGATCTTCACAAACAGGATACAACGGAGTCCTTGCATTCTCTAGTAACTCTATAAACTTGGTAGCATCGATATTCGGTGCCTCCTCAGCGACATCTGATTGTTCGAATCAAAACTAGACCCTACACGTCAAAAACCATGTTCGCCTACCCTTCGTCGTAATCAGCGTGGTCGTGGACATCTATATATGGCTCCAAATTAGGCTCCGGCTCCGGTGCTATAGGCATAAGTTCTCCGTGTGAGGTCACTGATAGTAATTCGGCATAAAACCCCTCAAGTATAAATGATATTTCATGTCCACTTCTGGATGAGATTTCAAGTTGTGATATCTCATACATGAATACTTAATTTTGGTACGGTCCATATACTGAGGGAACACCTTGACGAACTGTTGGAACTGCTTTACCCCCTGTATAAATTTATCCCGCACACCGTAAATGTTATCAGAGTGATGATTATACATCCACGACGATTTGCAGATGGTAATTCATACCCATTTGAAGATAATTCTATAAAGATGGATACACATTATTCAAGTATATTATACAAATGGATGCATATGGATACACATGAATATTAAATTAGTGCCATCACGTGTTCAATGTCAGCCCTTCTCTTCAATTTTTTTACTTCTGTAATCCATTTAAGGCTTTTAGAGTTCTACAAGATTTCAGAAAAATAATAGAAGGCAAACTATGTAATTTTATTTTCTAGAATTTTTTTATTCTTTGTTTTTTAATGATTTTTTACTCCTTTCATTCTTTGCCTTTTCTCCTATTTTTTGAAATTTGTAGAACTCAAAAAGCCTCAATAAGGCTTACAGATGTAAAATTTTTTCAGAGAAGGTTGACATGGAACTTGACTTCGGGCTGACATGAACACATAAAATAAGAGATAATGATATCTATGTGTCATGTGTTCCTTGTGAGCCCACAAGAAACACTTGACCTCGGAGTGTCCAATATCATAGTATCTTGACTCAACACTAGGTACCAACATACTTGACACTTGGGTGTTGTCACGTGTTCTTTGTGAGTCATTCTCTGAAAATAAATTTTGCTTCTGCAAGCCTTTTGAGGCTATTAGAGTTATACTAGATTTCTGAAAAATTCTACAAAAGACTAAGTTCTTCATATTTTTGTTATAACTCTAGTAGCCTCAAAAGGCTTGCATAAGTAAATTTATTTTTCAGAGAAGGGCTCACAACATGGACTTGATTTCAGGATAACACGGACACTTAACATAAGAGATAAGTCATCATGTGCTCCTTGTAAGCCCACAAAAAAATTGGACCTCGGAGTGTCCAAGCTAGCACTTACCTAGCTAGCACTTACCATGAATTACTTGGCGATAGCTATATATCTAGTACTTACCTACATACCTAGTATCTTGACACAATACCAATCATACCTACACTTGACACCATACCATATCTAATAGGATACTCAATCTATACACTCTACATACTTTCAATTAAGCCCCAAACTTACCTTAACAATTATTCAATTCCTAAAATATCTAATATACTTCTAGGATACTCACTCTATACACTTTAGGTACTACGATACTCCTTAGTATCTAAATATAAATATATATATACTTAGATGGATACACATTTCGCATCTTAGATATCAAAGTATATCTAGGATACAACCTTCCTTAGATAGCCTAAATTTAGGACCCGTCATACACATATAACTAGATTATCACAAAACTAGTTACAACATGTGTGTCAGTTACAACTTATTCATTTCTGATGAACTAACTCATTTGTGTGTCTATATTGTGTTATTATAACCTCAAATACATAACAAATTCCTTATTATGTATCAAAATGGAATATAATATCTATACATATTCCCAAAATTAACTAAATTAAAAAATTAAACTGAAATTAAAATTAGCTAAATGTCGTGTCAATGTGTCAGTGTGTCAGTGTGTCAGTGTGTGTCTTATGTCCTGTGTCTTGTATCATTGTGTGTCCTATGTCCTGTGTTAGTATGCGTTTGTGCTAGTATGTGTCATGTCAGTGTGTGTGTGTCGTATCAGTGTCATGTTAGTGTCGTGTGTGTCGTGTCGGTGTCTATGCTATAAGAGGGAGAGAGGGGGATTATGGTTTACCGAGAACGAAGAGGATGATCGGGGGGTGGGGGTAGGGTCACCGGAGGGGAGGAGAATCGGAGGCGGAGACGGAGGGGGAGCGTAGGAGCGCCTACGCGGGGGAGGGGTTCACGGTGGAGAGGGGCTGGAGGTGGCGGAGGACCGGAGATGGAGGAGGGCTGAGGGGGGCTGGAGCGTTGGAGCAGGCTGCAGAGGACTGGAGAGGGGGAGGGGGGATTTTCAAACTTCTGTCGAAATTAGGGAACGTGTGAATGGGGGGAATGAAAAGTTAGAACCCTATATTAAAAACATTAGTGACATCTCAAACATATGTCGCTATTATATTATATATTGCGACATACTAAGTTTTGAGTCGCTAAACGTTGCTATTTTTTTCATATAGCGACATTCACCTACTCTGCGACTTATTATTTTCATAAAATTATACTAGTTGCAAGTTATCGCTGGACGTCGCAAACAGTGACGTCTTGCAATAATTTTATTTATGTCGTTAATATGCAAAACATTGGCGACGTTTTCTTCATGCATCGCTAATTTCGTCGCTGATTTGGCTTATTTTTGTAGTGTTATATTTGACACTCTTTAGAATTAAACTAGGCATGAGTAGTGAAAAAAGCATATTGTTTCAGTCAAACATATGTGATAAACATGGTAGTTCCTATATGTATTTGAAGTATCTCATCATGCTTCGAGTTTGATTGAAGCTATTATACCCAAATACTAATAACGGGCAACGACGCAATGAAACGTTGCTAAAATGTATCAAAACGTCGTTATTTTGTATCTTAGACGTCGCTACATCGTTGCGAAACATTGCTAATATGTTGACATGGCATAGCTTGCCATGTCAGCAACTTTGTAACAAAACGTCGTCCGATTGGTCGCTACTTTGGAGACGTTTAACAACAAAGCTAGACGTCGCTGATTTAGTGACGTCATGTCGCTAAACGTCACCATTGTCAAAATAATTAGCGACATGCACTACCAAAATATCTCATATTAGCGGCGCCTAAAACGTCGCTAAACAGCAAAAAAATGTCGCTAACTTCTGACTTCGACGTTTTTACCGACGTTTCGGGCATGTCGCATTATTCATGGTCGCTAACTTATAAAACGTCGCTATAGCGACCTCATTCGGCGATGCTCGACGTCGCTAGTTTTAGCGACGTTTACCGACAAAAATGTTGCTAATTAGCGACGTAACATTTCGTTGCTGATTGTCGCTGTCCATTCAGGTTTTAGCGACGTTACAGTCAGAGATTAGCGACGTTTGTCAAATCTATATCTTGCAATTTTTTGGTTGCCATGTCATCATTTTTTGACGTTTTATGACATTATGATACTTGAATACCGACGTTCGGATACTAGATTTGCTGACCTGTACAGTTTGCCACATCAACGTATCTGCGACGATTAGCGACATTTTGATTCTTAGTTTTGCAACGTTCTAGCGATGTATGTATGCGTCGCTGACCGTCACTAAGCGTCGCTAATTCCAAAAAAATGTAAAAAAACAGAATGCAGTATGCATTTCACATAAATAACAGTTACATTAAAAAAATTGTACCTGCATTTAGAGTTTCAGTTTGCAAATAATAACCGGAGCAACCCTCCGTAGAATTCCCTGGGTTCGCCGACCCCTTCGGTGGAACACTCAACACCGGTAAACCTATAGAGACAAATAATAATAATACACTACCAATAATCAAATAAATAGAATCGAACGATCAAAAAGATAAGAAATAACCGGGTGGATAAATCCACGACCAAACGGCTATAAAAGTGTCCGATAATATTCAACATAACATAACATAAATAGTCATACGGATAAAATAAATAAATAAAGACCCAAAATGGGTCACAAACAAATACATAAAGACCCAACAATGGGTCACCAATACAACAAATGAAAACAAGTCCAATAAAGGACTACGCCTGGTCAGTGAGGAGGAGGAGGAGGGAGGAGGAGGAGTAGGCAGTGCCTGCACCTGGGACACCAGGAACCGATACTGCTCCGGGGTCAGCATCACCGGTGACGACCCATCAGTAGGATAAAGAGAGGCAGTGGAGCCGCTGCAGTCGGTGTGGATGCCGAAGCATGACCAGGAAGTGTCCGCTCCATGGCCAGCAGTCTGGAGTTGGTAGAATCCATAACAGCCGCCAGCCTCGAAACCTGCTCGCCAATGGCCGCCTGCGTCCCTACAACGCATGAACGGCAAGATCCATCCTCCCTGTACGCCTGAATGGCACGATCCGTCCTCTCGTCCGTCTCCCTAATGGTGCGCTCGAGCATATCAAATCGTGCGGTGAGGGCCACGTTGTCCGTCTGCGGCTGAGACTGGGCTGCTCCTCCATCCTCCGTAACAGCTCGTCACGCAGCTCAGTAAGCTGCGACAGAGTTTCCCTACCCGGGCTGACTCCTCTGAGGGCTGTGGGGAATGCACACTGGCAGAGGAGGTTCTGGATGATTGCATCGCACAAAGGTGCAGTAGGATCCCGTACCGTAGTACGTACCCCTCTGAAGACCACCAATGGCGGTCATCCAGAGCTCGTCCATATCCGAGCGGAGGGGGCTGCGAGAAATTACCAGCCCCTCCCTCCGCAGATGCACTAGTAAGCTCACGCTCTAGCCTAAGATACTCATCCTAGAAAAGTACGCATCTCGATAAGCATAATATTTACTACCAACCTAGTTGTTCCATGTCTATGGATATATTTGCATATTTTTAAGTTATAATAAAATTAGTAACACATAAAGTAATACTTACATAGCTCTGCGTGACCCGATCATCGATGAGCTTTCCGTCCTTCGGTGGGTAGACAGGAAGACCGTCACCATGTTGGGGTTCGCACCCTTCTTTACCTGTTATAATAAAATATTTGTCCTTGAAGTTAAACATTTTATTACTACTTTCATTAAAATAATATATTACAGTAAAACACGTACCAGGCGACGGAAATGTTCCGTCATGGGAATCGAGCCACCACAACACTTCTCTGCCCTCGTCCTAGCCACCTTCGCCTTCTCCGACCGTTCCTTGTACCTAGGAGCGTCGAATCTAGCCTTCATGGCAGTCCACTGCTCGGACGTGATCCAACCTTTTATCCCTTTTTGGAACGGCCTCGAGCCTTCTGGTCGTCGATCGCATCCCGGATCAACTTAGCGGCAACGGTAGGAAATTGCTTCTCAATCGTGTCAGTCCGGTGTGGTGGATAAAAATATATTTTCTACAAGAATTAAATTAGTTAGCTATACAATATGCATAAAATATAATTTATACTAAAAGCAATATACTTTAGTTACCTTACAGTGGGCAAACCAGAATGCCTTCCTCTCGTCCGAGGCATCCGAGTAGTTGATCCAAGGGCCCCCGTAGTTGGACCTCAGAAATAGCCCCAATGCCCTCTAAATTGATGGGGACGATATCTACACAACAATAATTAAATTCATTAATATATAGATATAAGTATATATGAATGTTAACTAATTAACTTACTTTGTAGGCCCATCAGACCAAATCTCCATCCTCGTCTCGTCCGGAGGGGTGCATGGGGGTTCACTTGGATCATATGGAGACGGTGTAGGTGCGACCTCCTCCACCCGCTCTTCCGTCTCCATAATACTGTCCGCAGGAGGAACGTTGCTGGACGAGATAGGTTCAGGCCTGGAACTGTTCGTCCAGGAGTACTGCCACGTACCGTTGACGCATACGGAGATCTGAGTGGCTGGTACACTAGAGTACTAGGAGACGAGGGACCGGCACCGTCATCCACTAACGGAGTACCACTCCGTCCATCGGTGGAACCTCTACCTCCACAGGATACTCCTCTAACGTTATGGTGGTATCCTCTGCGTCCTGTCATACCTGATAGAAATAGATATCTACAAGATAATAACCAGCATTTAACATATCACAGTTTATAAAAGTAGATCAAGAGCAACCCTCCGTTGAATTTCTAGATAATAACCATGCATTTAACATATCACAGTTCAAAAATAGACCCGGAGCAACCTTCCGTTGAATTTCTAGATAATAACCAAGTCTAGATAATAGCATCCAAAAACATCCAGGTCTATATAATAACCATGTCTAGAAAATAAAAAACTTCAAGAGTTGTAAAAACATCCAAGTCTAACCCAGAAATAAGTTTACCGAAAACAAATCCAGTCAAAAGTCATATCATACTCTCTACCCTCTACGCAGGCGTAGAGAGATCTCCTTCCTCAGCCACTGCATATAAGTAGGATCCACGCCAGAAAGATCAATATTCGTAGGTGCTGGATGACTGAACTCCCGGTTTAACTGTCTTCTGGTGCCACCTCCTCCTTCACAGCTATCTCGGCTTTAGGAATCACTTCCTCCTTAATAGTAGGAGGAAGTTCTTCCTTGACCTTCATCTCTACTTTAGGTACCACTACCTCCTCAGCAGCAGCGGAAGCACTACCTCTCAGCAGGAGGTACCACTACCTCCTCAGCAGCCATCTGTGCCTCTCTCAAGCGACGTGCTCGGGTCATAGGTGCCATCTGGATAGATTGATGGAAACATAGAGATTAATTAGGGATTAAACAAAATGACAATATTAGAGTAGTTTGGAAGATTCATTGTTGTATGTAGATTAATTAGTGGTTAAACATATTTTACTTTAATCATCTTCTAAAAATTTATCTTCTTCGTCCTCCGCATCCTCATTCCTCTTACTCCTCATCTTCGCTTTCATCTACTTTGTTTTCCACTTCGGATACTTCTACCACTTCTACACGATTCGACGTGTAATATGGAACTTCCGTTGTGTCCATGTCAACTGTATTTGTTACGAGAGGTAGCGCGTCCTCTTGATAATCTATTTCATCAACATCGTAGGTATTTCTGGCTTTAGTCTTGCATACTGCACACCAGTCCAACCTAGTTGTTCCCCGTCTAGGATAAGTAGTAAAGTAAACTAGTTGAGCCTGACTTGCTAGGACAAATGGTTCGTATCCTTGATATCGACGGCGGTAGTTAATATCCACAAGACCATGCTTGTTAATTTTCCAAGCTTGATCTTGGATTGGATCGGACCAATCACACCTGAATAACGCGATCTTAGCCGGTTCTATGCTGTAGTATGTCAACTCCACAATCCCGTAAGACGCCATAGAAATCATTGTTCGGATCTACATCTTTATAGTTTGTAGATCGGATACACAAACAACTATTTTTGGTCGAATCAAGATCTGGAAAGTTCTTTCTGATCGAGCATTTGTTGACTTAAACCTAAACCCATTCACAATAGCTTGGCATATTTTGACGAAATAAATGGGCCCCTTAGCTAGAGTTCTAATAGACTCATTCTCTAGTATTGCGTCCGGACGATCGATCTAAATACCACAAGATAAGAATTAAATTCAGTTCCGTTAATTATTGTGCAAAGTGCATATACGAGAAGTAATTACTGCATCATCTTACATATGCACTCAACCATGAAGGTAAATGACATCTCATTTCTGTTCCAGTTCTTCATCCGTTATGTACTGTCTACTCGACCTCACCTCATCATTAAATGTGCTGAAAATAATAACACATATACCAATTAGTGTAATAATAATATTGGATACTATTACATGCATAGATGACGTAAATGTGGACGTAATAGTTACTTACCCCTCGAGCTTCTCCACTTCATCCTCGTCGTAATTGAGCAATATATATAACTGAGTAGCCCTTAGTTCCTCGTCATTCAGATATAAAGGAGTCCTTGCATCGGCAGTCTTGTAACCACTTCCAACAGTGAATGATCCTCACAACCAGGATACAAAGGAGTCCTTGCATTCTCCAGCAACTCCATGAACTTCGTAGCATCGGCATTCGGTGCCTCCTCTATCGTATCATGATTGTCTAGATCGAAAATAGGCCCCGCAGTATCAAAACCATGTTCACCCACCCTTCATCGTAACTAGCGTGGTCATGGACATCCATATATAGAAATTAGGCTCCAGCTCCGATGCTAAAGGCACAAGTTCTTCGTATGACGTCCATTGATAATAATTCGGCATAAAACCTCTCGAGTACAAATGATATGTTACATCCACTTCTTTGATATTTCATGTTGGACATCTCACACATGGACACTAATTGGTACGATCTATGTACTGAGGGAACGCCTTGGCGAACTGCAGGAATTGCTCTACCCCATGTAAAATTCATCCCGCAAATCGCACATGTCATCAGGATTGACGATTGTACATCCACGAACGATGCGAGATAGTAATTCGTATCCATTTGACAATAATTCTGTAAAGATAGATACATATTATTCGAGTATATTCAAATTGATGCATATAGACACATGAGTGTCAAATGAGTGTCATCACATGTTCAAAAAGAAGGCCCCCTCTCTGACCCTCCCTTTGGCCCCCTCTACTTTCTTGCTTCTCATTCGACTCTCTCATCCTATTCCGCATCATATGATATCTTCTCAACCTCAGCCTAGAGAAGTGTGGAAATATTAATGTTAACCAAGGTTCACAGTATCGGTATCAGTATCGAAATCGGTTTCGGTATCATTTACGGTTGATATCATGAATCTCATAGCTTCCGCTAGCAGAGCACAATGTAGAGCCAAACGTGAAGCAGAGTTTCACATTCAAAATATTAGAAGTAAAAAGTTTTCGATTGGTGGTGGGACGAGTCAGAATCCTTTCTCGTCCACCACCAATCAAAACTTTTTACTTCTAATATTTTGAATATGAAGCTTTGCTTCACGTTTGGCTCTACATTGTGCTCTGCTAGGAAGCTATAAGATTCATGATATCAACCGTAAATGATACCGATAACGATACCGATACGATACCGATACTGTGAACCTTGGTTAATATTAATATATCCACATTCTCTAGGGTGAGGTTGAGGTAGATATCCTATGATGCGGAATAGTCAGCTCAATGACCCAAATGAGAAGAAAGGAAGTAGGAAAGCTCACTCTATACACTCTAGGATACTACGATATACTACTAGTATACTCACTCTATACACTCTTACTTATGCAAGTTTTTTGAGGCAATCAGCGTTTTACTAGATTTCCGAAAAAAATCTATAACTCTGATAGGCCCAAAAGGCTTGGCATAAGTAAATTTAATTTTATAGAAGGGCTCAAAACATTGTACCAAACATACCTACACTTCTAGGATAATCTATACACTGTAGGTACTAGGATACTTCTTAGCAAGGTTCACAGAGTAGGTAATCCCTAATATCTTAGGATACTCTATACACTCTAGAGGATACTCTATAGGTACTAGGATACTCTATGTATACACTCTAGGTACTAGGATACTCTATATACAAAGGTTCACAGTATCGGTATCGGAATCGAAGTATCGGACTATTCTACGAGTATTGGTATCGGCGATATCGGTAGTATCGGCGGTTTCGGATCGGAGTATCGAGATTTTTTGGTATCAAAAAAAATAATTATTAATAAATTATTTACATTTAAAAATATATTTTAACATTTAGGTATAATTTAAGTATTTTCAGTGTTATTTCGTAGTACTTTTGAAATTGAATAACATTGTAATCACCATTAGCAATTGGTTTACATATAATAGATTGATTTTCTTCTTTTACATGTTTTTACAATCTTATTATGCTTTAAACCCTTGACGATTTGTCTTTTTCGTTTAATTTTCTTTCCCGAATTGACCGAAAAAGAGACCCTTAATTTTGGTATCGGTAAGTATCGAGTATCGGTCGGTAAGGATCGGGACATGCCAAACCGTATCGGTATCGGCCGTATCAGATCGGTATCGGTCGATACTTTAAACCATGCTATATGCTTCTTAGGATACCTCATGTTCTAACCTGTCACAGGATACTCACTCCTAGACACTCAAGTTCACTCATAGGATACCTCACTCTAACACTCACTCACTAGGATGCACATTAGCCCAAAGTCACTCATGTGTTCTCACAATGGGGTTGCCACATAAAACTATTTTTTTGATAGCCCCTCCTCTCCAAACTGTCACATACTCACAAGCATGTGAGTGTGACACAGTAAATAGCATGTCGTGTCAGTGTGTGTGTGTCGTGTCAGTGTGTGTCGTGTCAGCGTGTCAGTGTCGTGTCAGCATGTGTGCGTATCGTGTCAGCGTGTGTGTGGGTCGTGTCAGTGTGTGCATGCCGTGTCTGTGTTAGCACGTCAGGAAGAGGAGCTAGGGTTAGGGTTTACCTGCCTTAGTCGGAGTCGGGTCAGGGTCGCCGGAGATGGAGCAGCGACGGAGGGGACTGGTCGGATCGACGTCGACGAGGGGACTCGACGGTGGAGGTGCAACGGAGGGACTGGGGTCGCTGATGGAGGGGGATCGCCGAGGGGAGGGGGTCGTCGCGAGGGGGGTCGCCGGAGACGAGAGAGGGTGGGTGGAGGAGGTCGCCGAAGATGAGAGGAGGAGGGGGAGAGAGATTTGGGGCTCGAGGCACGCGGGAGATCAAAAATTTGGGGAAGGGGAAAAGAAAATGAATTCGATCGGTTCCCAGCACCCTATATGGACGTCGCTAAAAGTCGCTGTTAACTAATAAACTTGCGGCGTACTGGAGTAAGAGTCGTAAAACGTCGTTGAATAAAATCAATCAGCGACGTTCTGCGACTAAACCACAACTTGTTCTTTCCAAACGATAATGCTAGTCGCTATCAGTCGCTAAACGTCGCTAAATACGACGTTCAGCGACGTCACTTTGATACGTCGCTAAATACACAAAAAAATAGCGACGTTTTTAGCCGGAGTCGCTAATGTCGTCGCCAATAGGACTATTTTGTAGTGATGTACTTGTCGCTAGTAGAGTATGTCGTTGTAGCGACAATTGGCGACGTTTTTTCGGTTAACGAGCATAAATTACGTGACTACAAGAAATTGTAGCTAAATTTGTCGCTAATTTTTAGCCACATTTTAGGCGTCGCAAATATTTCTTATTTTGGTAGTGTTCTCTACACTTCATTGAGCGAGGAAGTTATGTCCCGTAAGAGATCCTTCTATTCACCCTGTTTACATCAAACAAGAAATTTATCTTAAGCGAGAAGTAGCAGTAGATCTGATAGTGGTCGTCGTGTTACAGAGAAATCTTACAGAGATGAACATCAAAAGTTACTGATGCATCAAAAGCAAGGAGAAAGTGGTTGATTTGTAATCAAGGAACTTATGAAAAGAATGGTTTTGTTGTTTGGTGTCTGCAATGAGAATTAACTTCCGAATTCTATTGCATTATACGGGGAATTGGATGATCATCATATGCATTTACCAATTGAGCAATAAGAATGGGTGCAAAATGTTTCCATAGTAGAATATAGTGGTAGACTAAACTGTGTACCATTTAGAACCTATGGTGTGCAATGCTTATGATTCTCTATCATAGAGGAGTGGGTCAGTGGTTTCTAGTTGAAATGAGTAATTGTGACACATGGAAGTGTCTAGTGGAGAATATAAACGTTGCCTAGTAATTGGTTGTGAAGGATAGATCTAGTCTATGGTGGCAGATCTAGTCTATGGTGGTAAAGTTGAGGACAGGAAATCACATGCAAAACCAGTGGAAACCAATGGGGCAACGTCATAACGTCTATGACTGTTTTTTGTTTGCATCTCATAAATTTTGCTCCAATCTCTCCTTTTCTTCCATCTTACTATTTTATTTCATCTTACTATCGTACCTAACTTTTGTATTCTTATACTATTGGCCATGAAGGAAGCACGTCGTCATACATACTCAAAGCTCTTGTGACTTTCTTTTGCTCCCTCACTCACTTCCTCCACTCCATTCCCTCCATCAATGCTTCCTTTGATGATACATTATCGATGACGATGATGGTAGGTTTATGCAAAACCCATCTCGATACATGGGACCACATTATCATACACTTATTATGTCTCTTTGGCAATGCCCCTTAATTTCTAACGGTACCAAACAATAATTGTTAACTAGCCCATGGTGGCATATAATGGCGGTAATACCATACGAAAATATAGAACCCAAACAATTATATACCAGAAGATGCACGTGCGTTGCACGTTAAATTATTATTTTTATTTTTTTATAATTTATTAGAAATAATTTAAATATTTAAATAAAAATTAAAATTTATTGTATATATATATTTATAATTAATTATTTTGTAAAAATTTAATTAATTTGTTATGGATAAATTTTTTATGATATTGTTGAAAATAGTTCAAATATTTAAATATATTTGAATTAAGATTTGTTAAACAATTTAAATATATTATTTATATTTTCTTTAAATTTAGTTTCTAAACAATTTTAAATTTTTTTTAAATAGATATTTGTACGGATTAAAAGAGAAAAAGTTTGTTTTTATAAGTAAATTTTTTTTACGAAATGACGGATGAGGAAGTTAATTTTTATCCTTCGTAATTTTTAAAAAATAAAATGGGCCATGATACATACGGCTTAGACAGCTCACTTTTGAGCCGTTTTGAAGCCTCATTATATATATATATATATATTTGGAACCAGGTAAATTGTTTACGGAATCGCTCCCACTGGGATTCGAGCTCCTGACCACTCGGGCCGCATGCATCTCTCTTAACCACTAGGCTAGAGGTCATCTGCTATTTATATAATATAATATATATATATATATATATATATATATATATATATATATATATATTTCACATGTTGCCTCAACAAGTCCTAAAATTTTTTATAAATAAATAAATAAAGATATAGGCAACATGTGAAATATATATATATATATATATATATATAATATATATATATATATATATATATAATTTTTTTTTTCGAAAATGCAATTTATTGAAATAGAAGGAGTGGCTCAAAAAGAGCATTACAGAAAGTACCATAGGCAAAAAACACAAAAAGGCCTTGGTAAACTAAGTAGGAAACACAAAAGTTTTAAAAGTGAAAATTCAAAATTTTGCAAATTCGAAATTTTGAATTTTTTGACCGGTCGTGGGAGTTCAGCCCTGAGTAAATGCGGGCGCGAAACCCGAAGGGTCAGGTGCGCAACCCAAAGGCACGCAGGCCAATGGAGAGCAGGCGCACTGCCCGAGGGGGCTCTGCCTGAGGGGCGCTCTGGCCGAGGAGGCCTCGCCCCCCCCCCCCGGCGCGGCGCCCGAAGTCAGGATGGCTCCGGCGGGGAGGCTGGCCCAGAGCGGTACGGACGGAGGCGTGACGAAGGGGAGGCTGGACGAGAAGGAGGGAGCGGAGGGGGAGAGCGGCCTCCGGCGAACGGGGATGGCGGCTACCGGACGGGAGGGGGAGGGCCCTCCGGCCAGAGACGGAGAGAGCGCCGGAGGGGGGTGGAGAGGATGGGAAGAGAATGGGGGGCCACCGACAACGGTGCCGGCGAGAGCTCCGGCGCTGGGAGGAAACGAAGAGGGGGGGCCAGCACAGGGCCGCCGGGAGGCACGGCCAGGGGCTCGAGGGAGGAAGACGCCGAGTTGGGCCACCGCGGGAGGGGGCGGGAGTCCTCAGCCGAGGGGGAGGACGCAGCCGTGAGGGGAGGGGGGGCAGGCCCTGGCGGCGGGAGCCGAAAGGGTGGCTGCCGCGAGGGCGCCGAGCACCGGGGGGAAGGCGGAGGGGCGCCAGAGGGAGAGAGGAGCGGGGGGTGGGGCCACGGCCGAGGAGTGGGCGGCGACGGCGAGAAAGAGAAGCGAACGCCGGCCGGCGCCGATGAGGGGGGAGCCGCGGCCACCCGAGCCCAGGAGAGAGGTTCGACTCCCGAGGGGGGAGGACGACAGCTGAGGGAGGGCAGGGGCACCGGGGGGGCGAGGCCGGGCCAGTCCAGAGAGGAAGGGCCGGGGGGAGGGCATGGCTGTGGGAGCTGGCGGGTGCCCTCAACCAAGGGGGGGACGACACCGCGAGGACGGCGGCGGACGGAGGTGAAGCGGGGGGAGGCAGGCTCGACGGAGGGGCTGCCGAAGGGGAAGGACCTGGCCTCTGCCCGGCGACTGTAGCAGGAGCGGAGCCGCAGCGTTGCCTGCGGCGGGGACGCCGGGGGCTCCGGGGCCGACGTCGCGGAGGGAGAGGACGGCGGCACTGAGGACGACAAGGAGGCTGCCGGGGCGATGACGGTCGGGGGAGCAGGCCGTCGGAACCCGTCGCGAGCTGCCAGGGGGCGGCCCACCACGGCGGCGGCCACCAAGGGGGTCCCCACCCACCGAGCGCTCCCCAGGGAGCAGAGCTGCTCTCCATTTTTGATATGTATATATATATTATATATATATATATATTTCACATGTTGCCTATATCTTTATTTATTTATTAATTTTTCTTAGGACTTGTTGAGGCAACATGTGAAATATATATATATATAGGAATGGTACTTCATTGACAAAGAATTATGGTGTACAGTGCTTTACAATTTATAAGTAAACTCGCCTCTCCTTATGATTCAGTCTTTAGCTTCCATACAAATATCACTCTTATATTGTTCAGGATTCCTGATGGTGTCGTTGCTTCTCCGTCAAATATTCTACGGTTCCGGTCATGACAGACATGCTAAACAGCTGCCAGCAATCTGTATCTCACTCTCCTATGTGTCCTTCCTCCATTGTTTGCGAGGACTTTCACCTCGCCAATGACCTCCTGGAGCTCCTGGTGGTCATTTGAAGTGATGGATAATTGACTTTTGAAGTGTCGCCAAACTTGAGTGGTAAAACCGCACTAAAAGAAAAGATGATCACGAGTTTCAACCCCATTACCACAAAAGACACACATGTCATTTTGGATCTGAATGTTGAATCTGATGAGTCTCTCCTTGCTGAGCAACCTATCCCAGACGGCTTTATACGTGTAATGCCTCATTTTCAAAGCCACACCTTTAGTCCAGACTACTGTATGCCACTTGACAAGCGGCCGGGTAGTCCGCAGCTTTTCGTAGGCAAGTTTATGTTGGAATTTGCCAGATGGCGAACCATCCCAAACCAAGTTGTCAACGACGCCCTCTTCGTCAGTTGGTATACTCTCAATATCCTCCTGTAGCCATTGCCGGACATGCCTATCTGTTATGTGCCACTCGTCGTTCCACTTGAGGGCCGACACACCTTTTCTTTGCTGCCGAGTATTTCATATGTGTCCCAGCCAACTTTGTCGACCAAGGACTCGTGGTTGATCCATGGGTCTTTCTAGATACTAGTTACTTGTCCATCGCATATAACTCGCTGCATGGATAATTTTAGTATGTTGCATTGTTTCAGCATCATTTTGTATGTTACTAACATGTTGTTGTTAGTGTTCATCACCCAAAAGTTGTCTTCCTATCGTATCGATTAGCAGACCAGGTGTAGAAGCATGGAAAATATGGGGTTCATGCGGATCACAATCGGCCGTATGAGTACATCGGGCCAAAGTGGTCCGCATAAAGGAGAGCCGCATGACTGATTCAGCACCCCATGCGGCCTGTCTGCAAGCAGACTGATTTGAGCCGCAGAAGGAAGATATGTGGCCAAGTTGATCAGTCCTTCCGATAAAGCTGACAAACTCTGTCACAACTGACAAAAATGACAGCTCTGACACTCTGACAAAGATAAGACGTGATCAGACAAAATGTCATGTCACTAAAAATAGGGTTCATGTGCTTAAACATAGTCATGCGGCCAGAAGGATTGCTACCCGAGCCGCATGAACCTTATACGGCTCAACCTATGCGATCCTAAAGTCTCTAAGCTTCATGCGGCCAAGGGTGACTGTAACCTAAGCCATATGAGCTTTATGCGGCCTAAAATACAGAATCTATGCGGCTCAAAAATCCTTAAGCTAAGGGAGACTACGACCTAAGCCGTATGAGTCTTATGCATCCCAGCATGGTCGAAAACTAAAAGACTCATGTGGCTCAAAATGACTCCAGCAGATTAATCCTATCATGCGATAGGACACGTGACAGGCTGACCAAGTCTCAACCACCCAAATTTTTTGCAACAAAATCCCAAAAATCGCCAGTTGGCAGCCAAAGAGCGGGTCTTTACGTACTGTTATAGCCATGTGGCCATGGGCCATCTATGCGGCTCAAAACATATATTACTATAAATAACAGGGTGCCACACCCCTGCAAGAGGCTGGCAACCTATGAAGGGCAATTTCTTCAAGAGCTAAAGACTGCGTCGGATAGTCCAAGGAGTAAGGCAGAGTTGATACATTTTTTCGAGCCTCCACCGTTACCCTCCAGAATCAAAAACTAAATAATTTTACTTAGATTGTTTCCAAGAATTTTTTTCTAGGCTTTTCATTGTAAAAGCGAGTTTGCAATCAATTTCAGTGTTTCTGTAATACCTGTCTTTGATATTTTAATGACGCACGATGGCGACTCTGCTGGGGACGTCCTTCTCCTCTGATGAGAAGCTGGTGACGCAATCCGACGCGTCCAAGCTCGGCTCTACGCAGCAAATGCTTGTGGTTCGTTTTGACCAACAAGCCTTCGAAGAAATGCTCTCTGAAGGGAGCGTCAGCCCGTCACAGAAGCGAGCCAACCCAAAGAGAACCCGCAGGATGTCGAAGCACAAAACTGTTGCCCCCGACCAGGTTCTCGAAGAAGCTCCTTCTGCGGCCCAAGACGGTGATCAAGACTCTCATGTGGCTTTGCTTCCGACCGCAGAGGACCCCACTGTCCCCAAATCCAGCAAAGGAAAACACTACGGTGCTGAGTTTTTGGGGGCATAAGGGAAATCCATACGGACGAAGAAGAGGTTGCATAATTGAAATGGGCAGTCTGTCTATGCGGAAGCCAACTCTGGCCGTAGGCAGACGACCCATACGGCTACCAACTCTGACCACAGGAAGATGGCCCATACGAAAGCTAACTCTAGCCGCAGGAAGACGGCCCATGTGGCAGCCAACTCTGGCCGCAAAAAGATGGTCATGCGGCAGCCAACTCTGGCCGCAGGAAGATGGCCAATGTGGCAGCCAATCCTGGCCTCAGACAGGATGTCTCATATGGCCCTGTCAGAAGCTCTGTGTTCGACCGTCTCTCATGCGGGCCCGACTCCATGCGGCCCATTGAAAATATGGAATATTCCAATCAGGACTCTTCTTACTATGCGCCTTCAGGTGCTAAGTTGAAGAAGTCCAGGACAGTACGGGCCCAACAAGCCCTGTCAACTGTCCAAGCTACTGATCGTCAGTGGGCACCGTTAACTGTTATACGAGCTCCTGATGAAAAGTTGTACAGAACCACCCGCATCCAGTCCTCCAGGGCTAACGGACAGGGTGGATCTCTAAAGTCCCTCCAATGATCGAGAGAAAGTGCTTTTACTACCCTCGGATCAGGGAGCAAACATTATACCTACGCACTTGTGTGCTCGGGATACCCGAGTCCACAAGTTTGATGTAAAGGTAGATCAGCCTGCTATCGACTTGCGTGAGGTGATTACTCACAAACGCAAAGGGGCAACCTTGGCATGCGATGAGTCCCTCTCGGGACGTCGTTGCACCAAGTCATCATCAACTGCTGCTGCGATAAGTCGGCAGCACCTGAAGATCGGCAGTCCATTTTCTAACGACTGCAGCAGCTAGCACCTGTCTGACAAAAACTCGAGAAACAAGTACAAATTCCGAGAGATGAGGAGTTTCCTTTTGCCTCCTGTAATTCAACTCGGAATGTTCTTCCCTGCAAGGGGTAAAAGAAAACAGGCTCTTCCATCCCGGCAATCTTAGCCAGCACTGCAAAGAAACTCTTATCTGGAGGGTTGCGGCCGATAGCCACAGGGGGTATCTATTTAAGCACTCGATCCAAAAAGAAGTTTCCAGCACCTATGGGTGCACCTTCGGCCTCCTTGAAAGTAGATGAAGCTGGGGGTAGCAGTCCCCTCAATATATGCGACAACCCGGTATACCAAGAGCATACATAGGGAGTAGAGATTCCCCAGAATTATACAACAGACTTGGACTTCCCTGAGGACGACCGCCCTCGCCAAGACGTTGCGTCTTCCTACACAGGGGGTAGCACCCCTTCCGAGTCCGAGGAAGATGACATTTCGATTCTCCGACAGTTTTTCTGTACGATAATACGACACGGAGAGCACCTCTTCTACGGTCCCTTCCATGTCTACCCACGTACGGACAGTCTTTATGGCCGACGACAATCCTGAAGGACCGGCTGATCGACAACATCTAGAAGTACTTGAAGCCATGCTATTATCCTTAGTCAAGTCTGTAGACGAAATCAAAGCTGCCTTGCTAACTCAACCAGCAAGGACGCCCGGACAAACAAGCTTGGGAACCGCAGTCAATGCGGACTCCAATACGACTGCCCCTTCTTTGGGTGATGATCCTATAGGCGCATCCGTTCCTTCAGCTGCGGATGAAGCCAAGGAGGCAAGGAGGGAAGTCCAAGAGCTTCGAGCAATGTTCAATGCCCGAGACTCCTTCCGAGACCTCAGAGTACGGTAGCCATATCCCGTCGCGTGGAGAGATATTCCATTTCCCCCATGCTACAAATCGTTCCATATAGATTCGTATGACGGGAAGACCTCTGCTAGTCGGTACATGACTTATTTTGAGGTCACAACCGACCACTTGCCGCATAGCGATGCCATCCTCACACGATTATTCATCGGAGCATTGGAGGGGATCAAATTCGACTGGTACCGCAACCTGTAACACCTATTTTTCTAAAATAAGGGTAATTTTGAACTTTTGTAAAAATTTATTATTAATAATAGAATTTATGATTTACAGGAATTTTATTAATTTAATACTATTTAAAATTGGTGAATTATAATTTTGATGTGTTAGCTAGTGAACCCTAGAACTGTTGAGCCTAGAGACTAACCATGACCATGGGGACCTAACCATGTGATTAGAATGACTATTTACAAATTTCTAGGCAAAGTGTATTTTGGTCATTTTGTGACTTTTAAATTATTTAGGATTTTGATTAATTGGTGAATTTTAGATTATTTTAATAATATTTAAATTGATGTATTATGATTTTGGTCATTTTTTATATTTTAATATTTTGGGAAAATTTTATATTTTTAATATTGTTTTTATTGGATTTGTTTAGTCGAGTTTCAGTTTCGTCTCATTTTGACTTGTATTGTGACCAGGGTAGCTTAAACTCTAGATGGGACCCAAAGTTAAGTTAAGCATGGCCCACAAAACCTAACATTTAAGTTAGTTAGTTAGACTAATTTTTATCATGTTAGAATGGTTAAGTTAGAGACTCAAAACTAGATCCTTTTGACCCCAAACTTGAACCTAGTCTAGACTTAACCATATGAGACTAGAGAGGGGCAATTATGACATTTCCATTAGCCCTAATGGACTCTTTATGGCAGCCACCTTTAGTGGAGAATGATTCATTTCATTCATTACAATCTTGCCTCTTTTATTTTCCTTTTGTTTTTCTAATTTTAGAGAGCCTTCCCTTTGATTTGATCTCCAAATCAAATCATTCCTTCACCAAATCTTCCCTCAATCATTTCTATTCGCCAAGGAAAGGGTGCTACCAAGGATTGGAAGAGAAGTGCAAGAAGGAGTGTCCACTTTGAGGAATCTTCGTATCAGAGCCGTGTCCTAAAGGATTTCATTGGGATTCCACTTCCAATAGGTAAAACCCGTCCTCTAAATCGATTTCCTTTGCATATAAATTAGTTTTGAATCTAGGATCCATCCTCATGCATGTGTCCCCTTTAGATTCAAATTTGAGGCCATTTGGAGCTCTCTTGAGGATTTTAGATATGTGTCTTGTGTCCTACTTGATAGATCCCAAATTAGGACACCCCATGTGTATGTATGTATGATAATAGTTTAAATGGATATTTAAATTCAGTTTTAGAATGGTTAGAGAGTGGATTGATCTTAGTTAGGATGGTTAGAATGAGTTTCATTTGGATACCTATGTTGGTATCCAAGTATCTTGGCCTACATGTGTTTCTTTTGTCCAAAACAACTCAAATTCGTCATAATATTCATCCACATTTTTATTAACCAAAGCAACTTAGAAATGTCATAACTTTTAGCTTAGAACTCCGTTTAATCTTCCGTTTTTTAAAAGAACCGTATCGAAGTTAGATTTCCAAATATATATTTTAATAAGCTAAAATCATTCTAGAACTTTTTGTAAAATTATTTGAGTGTCAGCTGTCCGAAAGACAAACGCGTTTCGGTGTTTTCGCGATTTTGGGAGCTTCCGGACACAAAATGCGATCCGTTTGAAGTTTCGGAAAGCTAACACGAAGGGCTACGACATACTTTAATCCTAGAATTTAGTAAAGGTCCAATTGGTACAGTATTGGTTTTAAGTAGAAGAGTGACTATACGACATAGACATTTTGTGTAACTATGAGCCTATGTAGTATGGATATTAAATGAATGTAGAGTATGTAATGCATAATATGTTAGATGAATGAAATGATATATATATGATATTTATCCTCTTTATATTAATGTATATATAGGTTGAATGCAAGCATGTAGGAATGCAATCAATGTAATGTATGTAAGCAATGCATAAATGCATGAATGAATGAATGATATACAATGTATGCATGAAAGTATTAATGAATGCTAGATATGAATGCAAGGTATACATGTAATGATAGATATTAATGCATAATGTATACATAATGTAATGTAATATAAATGATAGCATGTATGGTAATGTAGAATATATGATGCAAGCATGTATATGTCCACTGTTTTCCTTTTCCTTACATTTTTCTTTCCTTGCCTTTCTATTTCAGTTTTTCCTTTTTTCGTCTTCTATTATATATTGTATTCAAATGTATATAATGTATAGATGCATGAGTATGTAATATGCATGAATGACATGTATATAATGAAAAATAAGTATATGTATGCAACT
>JANAVB010004180.1:0-86589 GCA_029216955.1 Iris pallida
ATTATGCGTCCTAAGGATGAGGATATCAGAAAGGAGATACTGACCGAGGCTCATTTTGCGAAGTATTCTTTGCATCCGGGAACCACGAAAATGTACAAGGATCTGTGCACACATTTTGGTGGCACGGTATAAAGAAAGATGTGGCTCTATTTGTGTCACAATGTTTGGCTTGTCAGCGTGTGAAGGCCGAACACCAACGGCCATGCAAGAACTACAAAATTTGGCTATCCCACAGTGGAAGTGGGATAATATCTGTATGGACTTTATAATCGGCTTGCCAAGAACTCAGATGGAGAATGATGCGATTTGGGTAATCGTGGATAGATTGAGCAAATCGGCTCATTTCATTCTAATAAAAGATATGTGGAGCGTAGAACGGTTGGCTCAGATCTACAAAAATGAAATTATTCGACATATAGGGTGCCAACTTCGATAGTGTCGGATAGAGACGGGCGATTCTTGTCGCAATTTTGATAAGTCTATATTCAATATTGGGCACAAAGTTGAATTTTGGTACGTCATACCATCGCAGACTGATGGTCAGACAGAGAGAGTAAATCAGATTCTTGAAGATATGTTGAGATTGTGCGTGCTTGATTTCGAAGACAAATTGGAACGCACATTCCATTGGCAGAATTTGCCTATAAAACAGTTATCAGGCAAGTATCCAAATGGCCCCATATGAAGCCTTGTATGGACGAAAATATCGATCACCGATATGCTGGGATGAAGTCGGCGAACGGCAAGTGCTCGGACCAGAACTTGTGGAGCAGGCCGTCGAGGGGTCCGCTTGATTCGAGAAAGGCTTAGAGTTGCTCAAAGTCGACAAAAGAGTTATGCAGACGTATCGACGACCTTTGGAATTCATGACGGAAGATCATGTCTTCTTGAAGGTCACACCCATGCGAGGTGTGATGCGGTTTGGGATGAAAGGAAAGCTGAGCCCGAGATTCGTTGGTCCCTTCGAGATTTTTTAGAAGGTAGCCTCAGTGTCTTATCGACTTGCACTACCTCTGGCTCTGGCTGATGTACACGATGTCTTCCATGTACTCCAACTGCGGAAGTACGTGTATGATCCAAGCCATGTAGTGAACTTCGATCAGTTGCAGCTGAGCACTGACCTCCTTCTCTGAAGAGCTTGTCCAAATTTTGGACAGGAAAGAGAAAGTTTTACAGAATCGGACAATATCCTTGGTCAACGTGCTATGGAACATATTGTCGAGGAGAAAACATTTTACCAAAATTTATTAATCGTCCTCAAAGTTTGGTCAATCGTAAATCCTACTTCAACATTTAAAAATTTAAGATCCATTTCAAATAAAATTTATATCCATCCAAAGATGTATAGCTATAATAATTCATAAATATTTTCAAAGACCTTCAAAATCAAATCAATTTTTTTTGATCTAGCTATCCTCTTGTGTATACCACCTTGTAATATCAAAATAAAATTCCACTATCCTTTGAAGACGGTAATATGCTACTACCCAACTTAGAATTAGCTGTCACGACCTGCACCCTAGAGTAAGGGCACGAGAAGTGGATACGTCCAGCCTACGCCGCAGTGTCGGCGGTAGAACACTGTCCTAGGTCAACATCTAACAATGTAATGCTAAACAGTTTATACTCCCCGAATGGGGGTGACATAGCAGAAAGTAAACTCAATCACAACTAAAGAAGAAGAAGTACGATATGATATAAAACTCAAAATGAAGTACAGAAGATCAGAAGAGCCTAAGTGTCTAAGATAACATCTCAGCATACATCCAGAAATACAAGTCTCAACTACTGAATATGAAAAAATATATACAATCCAGATCCCAAATGACAGTAATAGTAAAACCTAGACTAGGGAGCCTCAGTCTCTATAGCTAATGGATCCGACTGGAAATTCGGATCACTG
This sequence comes from Iris pallida, assembly GCA_029216955.1. NCBI lineage: Eukaryota > Viridiplantae > Streptophyta > Magnoliopsida > Asparagales > Iridaceae > Iris > Iris pallida. The sequence continues at coordinate 1,904 of JANAVB010004180.1, forward strand.
GTGTCATCTAGAGCTGCCCCGTAGTTGGTATCCACACAGCCTCCTCTCGTCCTCTGTAATATTTTCAACAGGTCCAGTCTGGACAGGAGCGAGCACAATACATCTCAATAGATCATAGCAAGTTAAAAATATAATGATGCAGTAAAGTAAGATACAAGAACTGAAAGAAAGTACAGAATAAACAGAGAGAGAACTGTAATAGAAATATCTACTACAAGTAGAACTAACAGTGGCTAGTGAGTCAGAGTACAATATAAACATGTGAATGGCATAGGAGATTCTGGGAACTATACTATGGAGTGATTCTGGGAACTACACTACTTGGATATTATTCACATGTCTACTTCTACTCCCCCGTACCCCAATCAATACACAAGGATCCAGCCAGGTTATGTCACGACCCACACCCGCTTTTCGGATACGAGACGTGTCCAAGCCAGCCTACACGCAGAGTCGACGGTAGAACGCTGTCAAGCCCGCAAGAAATAATTGCTCAAAATAAACATTATTGCTCATTCACATTTCTACATTTTATTCAACATTTATAATATTTCTAATTAAAGAAAATACAAGATTTTACAGTTAATGAAACTGATACAATTGCTTTCTATTTCTAGGTTGACCTCAGCATACCCATGTCCTCCCAGTGCTAAGAATGATCGCGGCTAAACCTGAAAAATGTTGGTTTCCAGTCAGGAATGGAACAAGTACACAAACCGACGGCAATGAAAACATAATAGAATTAACAAGACATGAAAATAACATATGAGATATAAAAACTGGAAGATAACTGATGACATAGCACGATAGAGAAGTAAACAAGGAAAAACTAATAAAAGACATCTATCTAGGTGGTTTGAAATATCATTTTCGACATGTGAATGGCTAGGGATAAATACGGCTCACTGTACGTGTCGTGTGCAACTGCTATCATTCACGATTAGACAATGGAATAGTTCTGGTAGTTCACATGTATACTAAGATATTTTCTCTCCGACTACTCCGTGTGACGAGCGTGTCAACAAGCAGCAAGATATACGTATAGACATGAAATGAAAAGACTACTATGAATCGAAAGCAATCAGAAAGTGCACTTGCCTGAGGTCCTTAGCTGGTAAAACAAACCATTGGGGTCCAACATAGTCCAGTTAGCTAAGGTCGATACGAAGAAATTCGAATGCAAGAAACGAAGAGTTACAATTAGTCGCAATTAAGAGTTAATCTAATTTAAGGAGATTTGATTTATGAGAAATTATTCCTCTAGTCGAAGTACCTTAGATTATTATTTAGAAAATACCTATATATCCCACCAGTTTATATATAACCATTGGAGAAGGTATACTCATAGGCAACAACTATGTAAAGCACATTCAAAATCATAATAGATATTCTTAGAATTTTTTGCTATATAAATACTAAGCCCAATCACTATATAAAGTTTACTTGAAAAACTATTTTTTCAACTCTAATATAATTTCGTTTATAGATGAAATATCTAACCAGATATCAACATATTACTCTTAAAGGCCCCCAAAATGTATACCTATATATATTGTTCAAAATAATATAAACCCGAAATAATTTATAAGTATAGAAGTCAATTTAGATATATTGGAGCCCATATGTTTAGGCCCAAAATAATATTATACTTATAACAGACCTTAAATAACCCCCTTTTAAGAGAAAATTTATTTTATAAATTTATTGAATAAAATCCTAAATAATAACTTTTGAAAATACTCGATACAATATTCTAGCCAATTACCCATTTTCTAAACAAATATTCATTTATTAAAACCTACTACTATTATTCGCCAAATAGATATGTATGTATAGTTGTAGAAATTATTAAATAACAATACAATATGCCCAACATACTAATCTCACAAAACCCAATTTAATCAAAAGCCCAATGTAACGCCCATCATATAAAATTTAATCTTTTGAAAATAGATTATATAAAACATATTTAGAAAATGCGTATTTAAAATATAAGCCCAAAATATAAGCTTTGATATTAATTTGTATCCCAAATCAAGGATTTTCCTACTAGGTTTAAAGCCCAACATAATAGCCTTAAGAAAACCTTAAAACTCATTAGCTCCATACTAAACCCAACAATTTAAAGATATAAAATACTGCTGCTACTCTTCTTTCAATTTTTCCAGGGAACATATAACTCCTGTAGTTTGAAAATCTATTATTATTATCCACTGTATAACGGCCCAAAATATTTAAAATCTAATTACTAACAACAGCCCAACACAAAAATATGTAAGTCCATTAACTAATCCATTTGATGGTTTAAGCCCAATTCTTCTAATGGGTTCTTCAGCCCACAAAATAATAAGATTGCTTAACCACAAAACAAAGAACAAGAGTCAACAACTAAAAGGTGAGAGAATTATACCAAGAGAGAGAGAGAGAGGACTTACAAAGCAGAGGGATTGAGCTCACAAAAGGGGTTTTCCTGAGCTCGTCGGGCAGCGTTCGCCAAGCTCGTGGCTGTGGGCTCGCCGAGACTCGACACAGAATCCCGCGTCGGCTGCAGATCGGGAACGGGTTGAAGGGCGCGTACCGTGGCGGTGGCTCTCCGACGGGTCGCTTGCCGCAGTTTGGATGGCGTGCGGCGGCGCGGCTCTTGGGAAGACGCACAGTCGCCGATAACGGCTCCCGGCGAGGAGCCGATATTCCAGGCAAGTGCGGTGCGATGGCTCGTGGGGTTTGCACGAAGGAGCGGTCGCGTGATGGTGCGAGTTCTCCACATGGGCGACCTTGGCGTGTGGAGATGATGATGTTTGGTGGCTCAGAAAGCTGTAGTGGTCGTGCTTGAGGTTGAGGGGGATGGAGCTGATGGGACTGAGTATGAGGTTGCCCTACAATTTGCCCATGAGGAGGCGGTTGAGATTATTGGTATGGTGGTGGCATGCTAGCCTTCTGGGGATGCATTTGCATCGGGGGCGGCTGAGGAGCTCCAGTGATAGGTTGTGGATAAGAATGGTGACCAGATACTGCATGGGAGGGCGGATGTGATGTCTGTGTCGGAGGAATTGTAGCTACCCTTCCCGAAAATCTTGAATTTTTTATTATTATTACTTATTTGATTTAAATTGTGTTTTTAGAATTTTAGAATTTATTTATTTAGTTATTTTTAGAGTAGATGATTTTAACCATGGTCGAGAGTTGGAGTACAAGGTGACTAGGAATCATGGCACGGATAGCCCAGTGGCGTGCTTTGACTAGTGTTTAGTCATGGTAGGGGAAGGCCGAGCCATAGTGATGTTCTAACTAGGAAAACCAGGCTAAGTTGTGACATTACCCTATAAACGATTTATTTATTAATTTATTGATATTAGGATTTGTAGGGGACCCGACTGTGTCAAATTGGAAACGTACCAGCTCAAGCCCGTGTAGAGATGTTACGTGTGCAGAGACGTCCATTTATGTGTATATTTATTGTACATGTATATATTTCGTATTTCATGCTAATAGGCTAAGTGAATATTTTCTGAATAACTATATGTGTTATATGACATTATATTATTATTTTTATATTATTTTCTCAAACCAATATTTTATATTCTTATGGATTTTGGGCTATATATATATATATTTGTGTATATAACCTATAGGCACAATCTTATTTATAAGGGTTAGTAAATAAGTTTATACAAGACACATATATACGTAATTGGTAATTTGTCACTGAAATTATATGGACCACTAGGTAATTTTATAAATAATTTTATTCAATATAGTTGTTATTTTATGCTAAACTAATATTTTAGAAATACCATAGCAGTCCTAAATATTGAGATTTTTGAAGATAATAAATAATTATATGTGTGTGTATACATATATACATATATTAAATAATTATATATGTGCGTATGTAATATATAATATATATATATATATATTATATATATATATTATAATATATATTATATATATATATATATACACATATATACGGGTAAGCATAAATAAATAAATATAGTATATGTATACGTATTTGGGAATATATATATATATTATATATATATAATATATATATATATGTATTTATATATATATATATATATATATATGTATAGGTATTAGACTATTAAATAAAATGGGAGTAAAAGAATAAGCCCAGCCAGGCCGAGACTGGGCCCCCTGAACCCGGGCCCAACTGCCGAGCCCAGCCCTCTCGGGCTACACCCAAACAACCCCATAGCAAATTCCTCCACAGTGCATTAAGCACAGCAGCCCGTACAGTAAATTCCCACACCCGACCTCCTCGAGAACCCATACCGAATATATACATAGCGATAGAGAGATCGAAGAAAACACGAACGCGAAACCTAAACCCCTGACGCCGCCACCCCTCTCCATTGGCTGGCGACCCTCCTTGGCCTCGCGCACCGTCACAGGCGGCCGTCGCCGGCCGAAAAAGCCGCACGTGCGCGGAGCAAACAGTGGAGTAGCGGCATCAGTTGCACACTCGCCCAAGTTCGTAAACCAATATATCTGCCACCGCTCGATCGTCCTTCATGGCGTTTCCTCAGGTATGAAGTAGATATATACGTCTCCAACTCCTGCCTTTTAGTTTCTTGTTAGATAGAAGGGATCGATAGAAAAACAGGGCCAAAGTTTCCGAAAAACCTATTCTAAACAGGACCTACAGGATAGCCCCGGCCCTATATTGGAAGGCCGATTCGGTCGAACCAGTGAGCGATTCAAAAAGACTAATTGAACAGAGCTCTAGAGGACCTAATCGAGATGTAAACCCCACCTTTTGTTTAATTTTTGGCTATTTGTACAACAAAAAAATCCAGTTTGAAAACCAAGAAAAACCTGTTTTCAAAAATATAGAAAACTTGAAAATCGCTCGATACGACGTGTGTCCCGCCAATCCGGGCGACGTGGTCGTGAATCGAAAGCATCAAAAGCTGCGTAACGGCTTCGTGGTCGTACGGGCTTTGACGTAATTCAAATTGGTCGCGTGTGCGAGACGAATTTGATGCGTATCCGTCAAAATTCACCGTATCGTGCACTTTACAAATTTTCCAATTACTTTGTGCACGCTCGTCAGATCGAGACAAAACTTACGCCAACAGGATCGTATCATTTTTTTGGTCCTGCATGCCAAGTTTGGTCCGATTCTGAGACTGTTGATAAAATCACCGTTTTGCGGGCCCCGCGGTTCCACTCAACGGGTAATTTTGTGCACGGCCCACCGGAATCCAACTCTGGACATACGGTTGGGTTCGTATCGGAAAACTGGATCCGTTGATATATAGTTTGACGACTTTAGAGACCGTTAACTCTGGCTCGCTTTTTGGTACAAAACAGATCCAACGGCGGATATCGTTTTTGCCCGAAATTACCGTTTTACCCCTGTGTTCAGAATTAGACTTAAGGACAGGCAATTCTAGCTAATTTGACTATTCTGAGAACGTTGGTACTATTTATTTCAACATCCGGAGACTTCTACATGTGTTGACTGATTGTAGCTCATTGAGTGGTATGGTATTATTGGTTTCTCCAGCTAAGGACCTCAGGCAAGTGCACTTTCTGATTGCTTTACGATTCATAGTAGTCTTTTTATTTCATGTCTATAGATATATCTTGGTGCTTGTTGACACGCTCGTCACACGGAGTAGTCGGAAGAGGAAATACTAAGTAAATACGTGAACAAACCCAATTATATTACTGAACGATAGCTAAGTCATACACACTCACGTATGAGTTAGACGTACCATTATTGAACGATAGCCATCGTATGATGTCGTATTAGCCCAGCCGTTCACGTATTAAAAGGTATTTCAAACCACCTAGATAGATGTCTTTTATTAGTTTTTCCTTCTTTACTTCTCTACCGTGCTATGTCATCAGTTTTCTTACTAGCTTTCATATTCCATATGCTATTTTCATGTCTTGTTAATTCCATTATATTTTGCATTATCATCGGTTTGTGTACTTGTTCCATTCCTGACTGGAAACCAATATTTTTTAGGTTTAGCCGCGATCATTCTTAGCACTGGGATGATTTGGGTATGCTGAGGCCAACCTAGAAATAGAAAGCAATTGTATCATTTTCTTTAATTATAAAACTTTGTATTTCCTTTAAATATAAACGTTGTAAATGTTGTAATAAATTAAAAATGTGAATGAGCAGCAAATGTTTATTTTTGAGCATTTATTTTCTTGCGGGCTTGACACGTTCTACCGTCGACTCAGTGGCGTAGGCTGGCTTGGACATGTCTCGTATCCGAAAAGCGGGTGCGGGTCGTGACAAGTTTTTGTGGTGGCCCATGCATGTCCGTTTTCGCAAGATATTGCGAACTCGTGATGGTACGTTAGTCGTACTATTGCGAGCCTGCGACTAGAAAATGCTCATTCACAAGATAGGATTAAAATGATTTAAGAGAACAACTAGGATAAGGGTCCCTTATTAAATTGACTAATCGGGTAGTTAAGTTTGTTAGATAGGCCATACAATTTAGAAGTATTAAATTCAGATAGCTTGCTAGATCCCTATAGACACACTCTTACTTTTGATATGACGATATGATCCCGTGTGGACATACTATTCACTTGGTAAGTTAGGCTTACCTATAATTAAGGCTTTGATCTTGATAACCTGTTTAGTTTTCTTTTACTCTATTTAGATATAAATTTCATATCATGATTTAGAAGTGTCTATTTTAAATTCTCTTTTTCTGTAAGAATTTAGTTTATAATTTCTGATTCTACAATTCGGGTGCGAATCTCGAGGTAGATTGCTTTGAGATTTTCCCTCAACCATAGAAATGCATATGAGATAAATATTATAATGTTTGTATCTCTTTTGTCTTTAGTTATTTCCTCCATATTAACTCTTTTATTTTAAGTGTTGTGACTGATAGGACAGTTACCTATGCTTTTATTTTAATCAACCTGTTTGAATCTCTAGAGGCTCATGAGGCTCATGAATTCTTACGGTTAAAAGAATATTAGTTAACCATAAAGTTTAGACAGCAGCGCACTGTCGTCAATTATTTGAGAGTGGAGAATGTGGGTTTACTGCAGCTAGCAGCGCACTGACGAGGTACAGCCCATAGAAGTGAAATTATTTCTAGGAATCGTAGGTTGTGGAGCATTGCTAAAACTATGTCCTCGTTGACCTCTTTAGATCTTAGATACCCTTGTGTCAATATAGAGTAGAGTACCTGATAGCTTATCATATCTGAATCACGGAAACAAGGATTTACCTAGAATATAGAATTTAGAGTTCCATAACTTATTAGTCGACCAAGGCCTTATTGATAGGAAGATAGTAGGAAGACTGTATGAGCAATAACACCACGTAAGGTTTTGATTCTCTTAGAACTCGAACTACTTGTGCCTCCTTTCAAAAATCTCGCATATTTATAATTTGACTCTCTTGACCAATGCTGCTATTACAGCCTAGTTTTTGCAAGCTTACTCTTTTATCGAGCTTGATTCAAGACATATGTTTATTGGGGACGCCCGCTAATATATTGTCTAATCAGAATCATTGTATTACGGTCTGATCAACCATGATGCATTTGGTTCACTTTTTATTTAATTATCCTACGAGGATTGAGATATAGATATCTCTAGGGTCTCATCCGCGACTGCTTTGACCATTCCTCTTGAATTAAACATTCGCCCTTGAATCATGTAATTGTGTTCAGTAACATCCCTCTTGAACTCCTTAGTGTTTTCGTCTTCACTGATTAGAAAGACGAAAGCTCGCAATTGATGGATCGATATAGAGTATCCCCATGGCTATGATAGTGGTATACGCAAGTGTAGCTACCATCGGCCAGCCCAGTGACAGGAACCTTGCCACCATATCCTAGCCTCTAAGGTGGGTAGACTGTAAGCCTTCTAAAATTTTAGGAGATACAGGACTACCGAGTGATTAGAATAATTTCTATTAGGACGATTATTAGTGCCCTTGGACTCCCACTTTTTATTTAGATCCCTTTGTGTCCCCGGCCGTGTTATTAATATTCGGAGCACGAGACCAGTTGTTACCTTCCAACAAAATTCATATGCAAAATCTAGACGAGTCCACCCTCATAGAGATATATTATGTCCCACTCAAACCCGTCCCCTTGTACTCTATTTTTGTGCTACGACTTTCAGGTTAGAAGTGTTGACACAAAGTCACAGTAACCAAATATTGATAACATTGACTAAATAATACTTGTGATAATTCAATACGACACACGATGACTACATCCAGTTCAAGCCAGACGACAGCTCATTTTTGCAGATGCGAGTCATTTTTGAGTCTATACTTTTATATTTATTGAGTCTAGAATAATTGTAAGCTGAGTTATGCTGGGCTCTTGAGACTCAACCCATAACCTATCCAAATACTTAAAGCTCCACATCCAAAATCAGCCCACTGGACCCTTAGACCCATTCTGTGCTCTGGAGACAGAGTTCGGGCCGAACTCTGCATCCACACAGAGTTCGGGCCGAACTCTGTCCCCTAAAAATTAGCACCCTAATTTTTAGGGCTTGCTGGTTGCTAGTTGTCCAACGGCAAATATTTAAAAATTCCTACCAGAATTCTGACCGAATTCTGCCTGATAAAAACCTATAAATAGGCCAAGAATTCTCTCATTTTCATTCATCCAATCTTCTCTTCTCTTCTCTCTTTAGCTCAATATAAGCCATACCCTTCCATCCACTAGCCACAAGTTTCCTAAGTCTCGAGTGCTCAGCATCTCTCAGTTAGGAGTCTTGTGCAAGAGTTCAAGAAGTAGCTTGGAAAATTCTAAGCATCGCCACTACGATTCATTGTAAGAAGTTGACGTGCTCTTCTGAAGTAAAGGCACGAAAGTAACTACTATTTCACAAATAGTAGATTTAATCCTGAACTAGAGTTCTCAGGCCTGGACTAGTCCTCCACGAGGGAAACCAGGTTAAAATCGGCTGTGTTTGCGTATGCTCTCTTCTCCTTATTTATTTTCGCATTTACTCTGATTATTTTTAGATTATGAAAGAGTTGAATTTTTAATTGGCTATTATTGCTATAAACTCTATTCACCCCCTCTAGAGTTGCCATCTGTTCTTTAATTGGTATCAGAGCTCTGTCTCTTTACAAGGACTTACATCCTAGAGCTGATCCATGGAAACCACATAATCCTTGATTTCCAATCACGATAAAGGAACAGTCCACTCATAGGCCTCCCCTATTTGATGGAATTAACTACATGTATTGGAAAACAAGGATGAGTTTTTATCTCAAGTCGCTAGACTTTGACCTGTGGACTATCGTCACTGACGGTTACAAAAAGCCCGCCAGAATAGTTGTCAATGGCGATCTCGTTGAGAAATCACATGACAAATATTCTGACGAGGAGAAGAAACAGGCAAGTCTAGACGCGAGAGCTATTAATGCTTTATTCTGTGCTATAGACAGGAATGAGTTCAACAGGGTATCTACATGCACCACATCTCACGAAGTATGGAAACTTCTAGAAGTGACGCATGAAGGAACCACCCAAGTCAAGGAATCAAAGATAAGCCGTCTCACTCAAGAATACGAGGCTTTAAAGATGAAGCCAAACGAGACGATCACGCAAATGTTCACAAGATTCCTCGATATCATCAACCCCTATCTTCACTTGGGAAGCAATATTCAAATTACGAGAAGATTCGCAAGCTACGTAGGGGGCTACCAAAAATTTGGAACCCTAAGGTGACAGCCATCATAGAAGGAAATGATCTCACAACCATGTCTATGGAGACCTTGATGGAAAAGCTAATGACTCATGAGCTTGACCTCAAGGACTTCGAAGAGCCGGCCCCTAAGGCTAAGGAGATCGCACTCAAAGCTCACCGACAGAGGGCTGAACCCGAAGAGACGGATGACGACAACTCAGAAGATGATGATCAAGCTCTCATGGTCCGCAACTTCAAGAGATTCCTTCGCTTCAATCAAAGAAAGAAGGAACCACAGGAAGATGAAGAAGAAGAGACAACCTGCTACGGTTGCAAGAAGTCTGGACACGTCCGAAAAGACTGTCCATTCTTGAAGAAGAGCAACCCCTATGAGAAGCCATATAAGAAGGCCTCCTAAAGAAATATGCCAACACAAGTATTTGGCATAAAAGCGAAGCTAGTGACTCCAAGGAAGAAAAGAACTCTCCTCAAGATTCGGCTAATGTGTGCCTAATGGCGACGTCCGACAAGGTATCAAACGAAACTCTTGACGACTTCACTTTTGATGAACTTGGCGATGCTTTCACCAATTTACTTAGTGATCACAAAAAGATCATTGGTAAATACAAACATGCCAAGGACAAAATCGAAAGTCATGAAGTCAAAATACAAAGACTTTCTCTATTACTTGATAACATTAGAGACACCACACCCACGGATGTCACTGATGAGGTATCTAAGCTTAAAATAAGCTTACATAATGCCGAGGCATGTATTGAGCAACAAACACAAGAAATCACAATACTCAACACGGAGCTTGCAGAAGAAAAGAGCAGACACAAGATTACTATTACCAAGATGCATGGTTTGAATGCTAAGATTACTGAATTGCAAGCTGTCTCTAAGAAACTAGAGACTAAATTGGAAAAACAGGTTGCTCAACCTCAAACCCAATCACATGAGACACACACAAAGCATGACACCACTTATACTAGTCAACCACGTCATCCTTACGCTGCTCACAATCATGCTTACATGTACACACACTTTCACAAAGGACACAAACCACATGCACGTAGAAACAATCATCATATGTCACAAAAACATCATGCTACACATAGATACAATCATCACCATGTTGCACAAAGACACAATCAATATCACTCTACATATAGACAATATCATCATGCCATGCCATATAGACAATATCATCATGCCATACCATATAAACAATATCACCATGCCACTCCACATAGTCATTATCACCATGCTGAATCTACATATCACACTTCTACTCATTATTCTGCTTATATACATCAAGCATGCTCCTAATGTAAATAGGAATGCTACATGTACTTATTGTGGTTTACATGGACACATTTCACTATAATGTAGAATTAGAAGATTAGTAGATATTAAGATATATGCATGGTTTTCAAAAACTAACTCTTCAGGACCCTCAAGAACTTGGGTACCAAAGGTCACATCTACTCTTGATGTAGGTGGACCTTCCCTCCTCAACTAAGAGTAAGTGGATTCTCGATATGGGCTGCAGCAAATGACGGGAGACACAAATCTTTTCGCATCACTATCGATGAAGAGAGAAGGATATGTATCCTTCGGCAATAACCTAAAAGGTTATATTATAGGTAATGGTATTATTGGTTATCCTCCCTCTTCCGTAATAAAGGATGTCTGCCTAGTGACCGAGTTAAACCATAACCTGCTCAGCATCAGTCATCTTGCTGACCATGGTTATGACATTAACTTTGGACAAAACAAATGCCTTATTTATGATAGGTCAACAGGAGACATTGCTTTTGAAGGGGTAAGAGAGGACAATATTTATTTTTCTATTTGTCTATAGATACTAACAATGCAGGTAGATGCCTATATGCTCATAAAGATGAATGGTTACTATGGCACCAGCGTCTTGGTCATGCTAATATGGATACTATATCCAGGATATCGACCAAGAAGCTAGTTAGAGGCTTGCCCGATATCACATTCAAAAAGACACCGTATGTGCCGAATGTGAGTTGAATAAGGCAACCAAGTCATCTTTTCATTCCATAAACTCTGTAAGCACTACTAGACCCCTGCAACTTCTCCATATGGATTTATTTGGCCCTGGTAGAGTAGCCAGTCTTGGTGGAAAACTCTATGCCTTTGTTATTGTTGATGACTTTTCAAGATTTACTTGGGTTTTCTTTCTTACTTATAAAAGTGATGCTATTTCGATTTTCAAGATTTTTGTCAAGAAAGTTTAAAACGAAAAAGGCTACATGATTACTCTCGAATCCGAATGATCATGGAGGCGAGTTCGAAAATTCTGATTTGGAAAAGTTTTGTAATTCCAATGGTTTTGATCATGAGTTTTCTTGTCTAAGAACTCCTCAACAAAATGGTGTTGTGGAGCGGAAGAATAGGACTCTTGGCGATATGACTAGAGTCATGTTGAACAAGTTTTCACTTCCGAAATATTTTTGGGCTGAAGCTGTCAGTACAGCATGCCACATTTTAAATAGGGTACTTATTCGTCCTATTACGAAGAAAACACCCTATGAGCTTTGGTTTGGAAGAACCCCAAATATTTTTATTTTAGAGTTTTTGGCTATAGATGTTTTATCTTTAACACCAAAGACAACTTAGGCAAATTTGATGCCAAAGCTGACGATGGTATTTTCCTTGGCTATGCTGCCAAGAGTAAGGGATATAGAGTTTTTAACAAACGCTCATTAATTGTGGAAGAGTCCATAAATGTGACTTTTGATGAAGATAACAGTGCAGCAGCTACTCTTGATGATGATGTTGAGCTATCAACGTCTACTCCAATGAACACCACAACCGAAACAAATTCTCTGGAAAGCTTGCCTAAGAAATTCTCTTTCAAGCCATCACATCCAGAAAATTTGGTAATCGACGAGGTTTCACGTGGAGTAACTACTAGATCATCATTAAGAGACTCTATTGCTAGCACTGCCTTTATTTCATAAATTGAGCCTAAAAACATTTTAGAAGCTTTCAATAATGAATTTTGGATTTCTGTTATGCAAGAGGAACTCAACCAATTCGAGAGGAGCCAAGTATGGGAACTTGTTCCTATACCGGCTAATCACTCGATTATTGGTACTAAATGGGTTTTTAGAAACAAAGTGAATGAAGATGGTTCAGTCACACGCAACAAAGCTCGTATAGTAGCCCAAGGATACAACCAAGAGGAAGGTATCGACTACGATGAGACGTATGCTCATGTTGCTAGATTAGAATCCATTCGGATACTTGGTGCATTTGCAAATTTTCAAAATTTCAAATTATTTCAAATGGATGTTAAAAGTGCTTTCTTGAATGGTTTTATTAAGGAGGAAGTTTATGTAAAACAACCCCCTGGCTTTGAAAATCACAAATTTCTCGACCACGTGTTCAAGCTAAAGAAAGCGCTGTATGGCCTCAAACAAGCCCCTCGAGCTTGGTATGAACGGATAAGCAATTTCTTGCTTGAGAAAGGTTTTTCAAAAGGGAAAATTGACACTACACTTTTTATAAAATCTTTCAAAGACACTATTCTTTTAGTACAAATATATGTAGATGACATATTTTTTGGTTCTACTGATGAAACTCTTTGTCAAGATTTTGCCAAGTGTATGCAGACCGAGTTTGAGATGAGCATGATGGGAGAACTCAACTACTTTCTTGGGCTGTAAGTCAAACAAATGTCAAATGGAACCTTCATCTGTCAGTCAAAGTATACAAAGGACATGGAAGAAATTCGATCTTGACAACGTCAAACCAATCAGCACTCTTATGGCTACTTCAACCAAACTTGAATCAGATGATAGTGGCCAAACCCGTAGATCAACGTAAGTATCGAGGTATGATAGGCAGTCTACTCTATCTTACTACAAGTCGACCTGATATTATGTTTAGCGTTTGCCTGTGTGCTAGATATCAAGCAAATACTAAGGAATCACACATGACCGCGGTTAAGCGTATCTTTCGATACCTTAAGGGTACGGTTACAGTGGGCCTATGGTATCCCAAGTCAACATCATTTGACCTTATTGGTTACTCTGATGCTGACTTCGCCGGATGCAAGGTCGACCGTAAAAGTACGAGCGGTACGTGTCATTTATTAGGAAAAGCTTTAGTCTCTTGGTTTAGCAAGAAGCAGAATTCTGTCGCACTATCCATAACAGAAGCTGAATACATTGTAGCTGGGCGTTGTTGTGCACAAATTCTGTGGATGAAGCAAACCCTTGAAGACTATAATTTATCTTTCATGCATATTCCAATCTTTTGTGACAACACTAGTGCTATAAACCTGACTAAGAACCCCATTTGTCACTCACGCACGAAGCATATTGAAATTCGTCACCACTTTTTGCGTGATCATCAGCAAAATGACACGATTAACTTAGAATTTATTGACACTGATCATCAGTTAGCAGACTTCTTTACAAAACCATTATTCGAAGAGCGCTTCAATTTTCTTTGTCGTGAACTTGGAATCTTAGATGAAGCTGTTGTAAATTAAGATAAACCTGCGTAAATATCGAGTATATCTTGATTCTATTATGATGAACTTGCTATGGGTACAAGCCAAAAGGGTCCTTCTGACAACAAGGCGTAAAAGTCTAAGCGACGGTGCACTAGTCCTCAGGACTACCGCTAGCTGGGATCCGGCCCCTGCAGCTAACCCATGGCAGCTTCAAAATATTGAATTACGATATAATTCCTTGTTTATTATATGGTTCATTTTCATTTATCACATGCTGAAATACTATTATTTCAATTTCATATTGCTACTTCAGAATCAATTTCTGTTATTCTTTTGTTTACTAATTGGGTCTTTCCTACTCATATCTTATATTGGTTTGTCTATTACTTAACCAATGTTTTCCTGTTTCTACCTGATTCCTATTCTGTGACCAGGATCCGGAATTTGGGTCGAACTCTGCTCCTAGCAGAGTTCAGGCCGAATTCGGCCCGACTGTTCCAGAACCGGGAACAGCCCCAGCCGTTGATCAAAATGTTGATCCAATGGTCATTATTTGACTCGACGAAGAGAAACCCTTCCCCTATATTTTCTCTTTTCTCCTTCCTTCTTACCACCTTTCTACCTTCTCAAACACAATTCTATCAAAACCCTAACCCTACTTTCTCCTTTTGTGCTCCTTTCTTTCCCAAACTCAAGGAGAAGGCTTATTTTTCAATTCTCTTCCATAGTACATTACTAGTTTGAGGTATAATTCCTTACTTTTCTATATCTCAATTTCTTTCATTATCTATTGTGTTATGGCCCCTCATCTGTTCAACCGCGGAAAGAGACTTTGGACAGAGGGAGCATCCTCGTCGAATGCTCCTCCACGCGTTGAGCCGCCCATTGCACCATCCGTTGCACCGGCCATTGAACAACAAATCCATCCGTTGTTCAATCCTCCACGTTCCAATGATCCAAACACTTACGACGACAGAATTTTTGTATCACTAGACGCCTCAAATGATTGGTTTAGTAATTTTCGGACACGTCTAGTATTTGCGGGATACCCCATCAACTTTACCATTTTCTCACAATATGATGCACTATTTCATGACCTTTGTCTTGATGAACTCGTTACTTCTAATTCGATCATTTATCGTAGTGCCATTAAATATTTTACTGCAACTTGACCCATGATGACACTCATATTTATTCACGAGTTGCGGGAATTGATATTTCCTTTGATGATTTTGAATTGGCCGAATATCTTGAGCTTCAAGAGCCTAATTCTTGGGAAAAGCTTGTTGAAGCTAGATCCTTTATCTTTTCCGAAGGGATTTCACTAGAGAGCTTCAAGGACGACCTGTGTAACACACGTCCTCGTAAGCTTTTGGCAAAATTCCTTAATCCTTATTTCTATGAGCTTTATCGGATCATTTTCAACACCATTCTACCCAAAGCGGGTTCTACCGATAAAGTCACTTATTTCGAGATTTCAGTATTGTACCATCTCCACTTTCATGTTCCCTTTAACCTTCTACGCACAATGATGGATTGATCAACTGTAGAAAGAAACCAAGATTTTTGGTTTATGCATTATACCTTCCTATGATCTTTCGTGCGTTCCATGTACCCTTGATGAGTGTCCATTCTTACCTGTCCCTGTCTTTCTTCTAAGGCAAAGGAGGCTTCAGGCGGCCATCGGCTCACCAGTAGTGTCTGAGCATTCTGATGATGAGCCAGAGGTCCCTCCCCTCGGACAGGATCCTCTTCATCCTCCTGTCACTCTTGAGTCTCTTCAGGCCATGCTCCAAGATCGCTTCACTTTGGAGGACGATCGATGGACTCAGCTAGACTATCGGACTACCTTGCAGATGAGTGCTATCAGCAACTCGCTGCATGATATTCGGTATTCCATGTCTCGTCATCCTTCCATGCCCATTCCTATGGAGCGAGACCCAGGTCGTGAGGGATTCCGTATCGATGACCCTTGGGTTCATCGCTACATGGATCCGGATGCGGCTTTTGTGGTCCCACGTCGCTCCTTTACTGATGCTTCGGACGACGCCGGGCCCTCTCATGCTCGATGATGGATATGCACTACTTGTGATGCTGCTACTGAGGATCATAGATTATGTTTATGTATTTTGCTACTTTTATGTACTTGATTTGTAGTAGACGTCTTATGAGTTGTGTTTTTGAGACTTTGGCAGTACTATTATCAGTTTCTATGCTCTTATGACTCTTGGTTATTATCTTAGTTTATATGCAGTTACTTCTCTTTGGTGTGTTTGCGAGTTATTCTTTATATATCTCATATTGCTAAATGCCAAAAGGGGGAGATATGTGTATTTCTGTTTGGTTTATATGTGCTTTTGGAAGACTATATTAACAGGCCAACAAGATTCACAACATTGTTTATGGGGGAGCTATTCTTATGTCACGACCCGCACCCACTGTGAGGGTACGAGAACGTAACAACGCCCAGCCTACGCCGCAGTATCGGCGGTAGAGCGCTGTTCTAGGTCAACATAATCTAACTATATATATCTAAAACAGTTATACTCCCCGAATGGGGGTGACATAACAGTAAAACTCAATCACAACTAAAAGAGATAGCAAAATGAAATAGAACACAAGGAAGTAAATAGAAAATAGCAGTAGTCTAAGATAATCCCAGCAATATTCAACAGTACAAGGTCTCATATGAAAGAAATATACAACTCATAACTCCAAGTAAAGTCTAACTAAGATATGTCTCAAGACTGCAAAAAGTAAGATAAGCCTAACTAGTCTAGTCTAGGCAATCGGGGTGATCTCCTCAGCTAGAGCTGGGTCCTCCTGAGGGTCCAGCTCGCAGGTGTCATCTAAGGCTGCCCCGTAGTAAGTGTCCAGACAAGCCTCCTCCTCGTCCTCTGTAATATTTTCAACAGGTCCAGTCAGGACAGGAACGAGTACATTACATCTCAACAGATCATAGCAGGTTAGAAGATAATCATGCAGTAGAGTAAGATACAGGAACTGAAAGGAAATACATGATGAAAAAGAGAGAACTGTATGTAAATAGCTACTGTATATAGAGAACTAATAGTGGCTAGTGAAGAGAGTACAAGATAGCACATGTGAACAGACAGATTTGTACATGATCTACACTAAAGAGTTTGCACATGATCTACACTACAATGGAATTGTTCACATGACTACTAGCACTCCCCCGTTTTCCCCAATCAATACAAGGATCTAAACAAGTTATGTTATTATACATTATATCACATGGGGCCCATAAAGGGTGCACATGATAGTATACATGAGGGCTCCATGAACATGAGAGTACAAGATTCACAAGAGTGTACATGTATAATGAAAGCACATGATACATAATGAAAGTGAAACGCACATGACACAATGTACCCGATGCTCCCGAGGGGGATAACATCGCATGAGAGATCCATATAGTACTAATCCGTGATAATGTCGTGACAGCATCAAGTAAGGTAATCTAAAGCAGGAATATAGTTCTAAACAGGATATGAATAATCAGAGAATGTACTCCTGTATCTGAGTGTCCAATATGAAAAGTACCGTCCAAGGAGTGGTGTCTGGCTCCTAATCAGAATAGCACAAGTCACAACAAGTCCAGAATAGTAAAATGGAGTTCTACTACGCATTCTACATGATTCTAGGTCAATCTAGGCCAAAGTCAACTCTTGGTCAACTATAGAAGTCAAACTAGGTCAACCAAGTCTAATTAAGTCTGAACTAAGCTATTCTAATCTACACTAGCTAGCACAATCCCTAATAAGGCTAGGCAAGCCTATACTAGCTATATCACAATATAACTTAGCTAATTCTAGAATACCTTAACAAGTCTACAACCTCACTATTACACCCATTGATTAATACCACATAATATATTACACATATCTAGGCTAGATGTAAAACCTACATCATTAGCTAACATAGAAGTATAGATATAGACATATGCACTCATACAAATTACACATATATTATTGTATATTCCTACATAACCATAGCCTTATACAGTAAGGACTTAGAAATATAGAGAATGAGAGAGAGAGAGAGAGAGAGAGAGAGAGTGCTTGTGGTGTGTGAAACATGAATTGTGTGTGTATAGGTGTAGCTATGTGTGGACAGGTAACAAGTGCAGGAATTACATAACAGTGAAAGAAAAACCAAAAACAGTGTGTGTGTGTATACTTGTGTGTGCAGGAATTAAACAGTAAAAAAAAGAGGACTGTGTGGGTTTGCTTTACAACAATGTGTATGTGTGTGATAGTGTGTGAGAGGGTACAGGAATTTTCATGACCTTGATACCAAATTAGTTAAGAGTGAGGGTGAAACAGATAATACAGTGTGTGTGTGTACTGTTTGCAGGCAGTAAAATCAGTGAATAAGGAGAAGGTTTGTGTGTGTGTGTGTAACATGAATAGTAATAGTGTAGGAACACAACAGTGAAGAAGAGGAAAGCATGTGTGGTGTGTAAACATGTAAGGGTGAATGCTCAAGACGTGAATATAACATAAAGACAAGACAGGAAGACATGGCCTAATCTCAGGTTAAGACTTAAAACAAATTCAAGTGTTAGGCAACCCTGCTAACACCCATAGGTTCAACTGAACAACCAAATAATAGTTCAACAGTCCTACAATAGCTAGTACTCTTAACAAATTGCAACTTGAAACCATAACCCCATGTATATCCTTTAAAACCTTATCAAGGATCAACTGGAATTGCCAGTGTAGGCATGAATGGCAAACAGTGCCATGCTCAGATTTAAGAACAGTAATGGATTGATTTAACCCAAATAACAGATCAAAACCCATCTATTCAACATCAATCTTTAACCATAACAAGGTGACATATAGGGAACATATCTAGAATCAAACTAAGATTAATCATTATCACAAGGGTTAAAATCACCAGGCAAAAATAAATTTAAAACTGGGACGAATGGTTAACTGGACAATAGTGTCTGTTAACACATTTGCCCAACTCATAGGCCAAATTCTAGTATATGAATCTAAAACCTATCCCAACAGTGTAGATCAACTAATCATGAGCTAATAGTTATGTGAGATGCATTGGACATTCAAAAACATTTGATTAAAAGGATAAAATGGATTTGATAATTGAAGAAAACTGAACAAGTATCAGATCATGGTTAAATCAAATAGGAAATTCAACTAATTATGAATCCATTGCTTGGTAATTGAAAACAACCCTCGTGCACAACCCCACACATTACTCGTGTTACCCATAGCCTGACACGGCGTGTCCAGTTCATGAATTCAAAAATAACACACACACAGTGAAATGTCAGTGCACTGCCTCGTGTACACGTGCACTTGTGTCGTGTGCACGACAAGACACGAGGGAATCTCGTGGTCATACACAGGGGTAGCCCACCTATAGGGCTACCTCATGGGCCCACTGGCCTGTGTCCACAACGTGTCAGTGTGGGACATGAGGCCCGTATCAGTGGCCAAAAACTCGTGTGCACTGACAGTACAAAATACGTGCACAGTCGATTCCTACCTAGACACGACACGGGAACACATGGGGCTTGACACACGGTGTCAGTCATGGCCCCATGCCACGTGTCAAGTCTCGTGTCCAAACAATGCGTGTCGTGTCCGCTACAGACCCCGATAGGCAGGGAAGCACTATAGCGGTGCGCGCGGTCGTGTGCGGCGTGTCCACCACATCGAATCTGACACAAACGATACGACACTAACCATACAAGAACAAAAATCCATAGACAAGATCTAAACTAACATTCTATTTAAAAACATTGAATAAATACGATCGAAATGCCCTTTGAGGCATTTCGTCGAACACCATGCCTTAGCCCCTGATACGTGTCCAGAATGGACACGAAACCTTCGATACCCGACACGAAAATTATCCAGACCTTAGGGGGACCCTTAGGGCTTCCTATTCATGAAGACTAAATGAAAATCTATGGAGATTTGAGGGAGTTACCTCTAGATGAACCCCCAATGGAAAAGTCCCCTTTCTAGCTCCTTGCTTGGTATCCCAATCCAATCAAAACAACTCCAAACTGAACCAAGGTTCCAAAATAGCAAGAACAACAGTATTAGAAACTAATGCAACTAGTTTGGGGAATTTAGGACCTAAAATGGATTTATTATGAATTTATTAAGGTAAGAACTCACCTCTTCTTAAACTTTGGATAAACCCTAAAAGAGGCTAGCCCTAAAATCTAGGAGGGACTTTATAGTGGGGGACCCCAAGACACCTAGGTGGCCGGCCAAGTTAGGTTAGGGTAGGGTTAGTTTGGGCTTGGACCAAGTTACATAGGCTATGGTTTATTTAATTAATAAAGACTCTAAGTCATAAGTCATGGCTTATGGCTTTCTAATTTCTAAAGCTAATTAGGTTCTAATGACTTAACCATAGATTAGGCTAGGTTAGACTAGAGTCACAAATCCTAACCAAGGCCAACTAACTAGGGTTAGCTTCTAGGTTGGTCTACATGAGTCAATACTAGTCAAAAATCAAACTAGTCCAAATAATTCCTAAAAAATTCCATAAATTCTAATTAATACTAATAAATTTAAATTACCCCAAAAATGAAAAATTTACTCTCAAACTAGAAATGTGGTAGTGACAAATCTATCCTCCTTAAAAGAATTTTGTCCTCGAAATTGAAAGGCGAAAATACAACTGATGAGAATGATAGAAAGCATACCTCACGGTCCAAAAAGATAAGGGTACCGTTCGCGCATCTCATCCTCCCGCTCCCAGGTAGACTCTCCTGGAGAATGATGCCTCCATGCGACGCGTACCAAGGGTATCACCTGGTTCCTCAGAACCTTCTCCGTCGATCCAGAATCTCTACTGGCTGCTCTGGATAGCTGAGAGAAGGCCCAACCTCTATCTCTGAATGACGAGCACATGGCTAGGGTCAGCCACGTACCGTCTCAATGTGATACATGAAATACGTTGTGGACCCACAAGTGCAGGCGGCAAGTCTATCCTGTAAGCCACGTCACCGACTCTCCCGCCGATAACGAAAGGGCCGATGAAGCGCAGGCTAAGCTTTTCGCCTCCACCAAAACGTATCGTACCACGAGTCGGAGATATCCTCAAGAAAACCTGGTCTCCGACCTAATCACAAGCAAGATCTCAATTAATATAAATAACAAACATGATCAAAAATCACAAACAAACACCCTAATTCTAATCCTACTCTAATCTGTACCTCAAACTCCAAGGGCCTCCGGTGGCTATCGGTCCAGTGCCGATGTCTGTCCTGCGCCACGCGAAGTCTGTCCCTGATGAGCTTCACCTTCTCGGCCGCATCCACAATCATCTTGGCCCAACAAAGCTCGCTCACCAACATCATCCCAGGATAAGGGTGTACGGCACCTACGCCCGTACAGAGCCTCAAAAGGTGACATCTCAATGCTGGCCTGGAAACTATTGTTGTAGGCAAACTCCACCAAATAAAGATGATCCTCCCAGGAACCTCCAAAGTCCAGGACGCACGTCCGTAGCATATCCTCAAGAGTTGAATAGTACGCTCGGACTGTCCGTCCGTCTGGGGGTGGTATGCAGTACTAAACTTGAGCTGAGTGCCCAAGCTGGTCTGCAGACTCCTCCAGAAGTGGGAAGTAAAACGGCTATCCCGATCTGAGACGATGCTGATCGAAACTCCGTGGATCCTGACTATCTGCCGCATATACATCTTCGCCAGCCTCTCTGTAGACGTACCCACCTTGAATGGCAAAAAGTGGGCTGATTTGGTCAACCTGTCAACGATGACCCAAATCGCGTCTTTCTTCATGGAGTACGCGGCAATCCTGAAACGAAATCCATCATGATATGCTCCCATTTCACTCGGGAATAGGCAGCGACTGTAATAATCCACCGGGCCTCTATCTCTCTGCCTTGACCTACTGACAGACCAAGCACCTAGCTACAAAGTGGGACACCTCCTGCTTCATTCCTGACCACCAAACATGCTCCCGCAGATCTCGGTACATCTTGTTGGCACCCGGGTGTATAGAGTACTGAGATCTGTGGGCCTCTTGTATAACCTGCTCTCTGAGCTCCCCACTAGGCACACATAACCTGGCACCGTGCCTCAGGGCACCATCTTCTGTAAGTGAAAACTCAGGATCCTCCACTCCTATACTGATCTGCTCTCTGATACTCTGCAAAGCTACATCCTCGAGCTGGGCCGCCTTGATCCTGTCTATCAAGTCCGACTGAATCTGTATCCCCCATAGCTGCATCTGTACTCCGGGCACGATCACCTCAATCCCAAGGCTCTCCAAGTCGGCAAGCAGATGCGATCCATGGTCAAACACATGGCTGTCGGATACCTACTCAAGGCATCTGCAACCACATTGGCCTTCCCTGGGTGGTACCGAAGTAGGATGTCAAAATCATTCATCAACTCTAACCATCTGCGCTGTCTCATGTTCAACTCCTTCTGAGTGAACATACTTAAGCTCTTGTGATCTGTGAAGATCTCCACCCTCTCACCATACAGATAATGCTTCCACAGCTTCAAAGCAAAAATCACTGCTGCCAGCTCCAGGTCGTGGATAGGGTAGTTCTTCTCATGGACGTAACTGCCTGGAAGCATAGGCAATCACCTTCCCGTGCTGCTGCAACACACAGCCCAGCCCCTTCCTGAAGCATTACTATAAATAGTGAATCCACCTGATCCTGAAGGCAACGTCAGAATCGGAGCTGTCGTCAGCCGCTTCTTCAACTCATCAAAAGATGTCTGACACTCCTCTGACAAACATACTCAGCATCCTTCCGGGTCAACCGTGTCAACGGCTCTGCAACCCGGGAGAAATCCTGCACGAATCTCCGATAGTATCCTGCCAGCCCCAGGAAACTCCTGAGCTCTGCAACTGAAGTCGGCGCTGCCCATGCCTCAACTGCTAAATCTTCTTGGGGTCAACTGAGATACCATCTCAAGTCACAACGTACCCCAAGAAGTCCACCCGGTCCAAGAAAAACTCACACTTGGAGAGTTTTCCATAAAGCTCCTTCCTGAGAATCTCCAGTACTATCCGCAGATGCTCCTCGTGCTCCTCCTCAGTCTTGGAATATCAAGATATCATCAAAAACACCACTAAAAACTGATCCAGATACTGATGGAATACCTTGTTCATAAGGTTCATAAACACAGCTGGTGCATTGGTTAGCCCAAACGGCATAACCAAAAACTCGAACTGCCCGTACCGCGTCCTGAAGCGGTCTTGGGAATTCCTCCCCCTTCACCTTCACCTGGTGATATCCTGACCTCAGATCAATCTTGGAAAACACCGAGCTCCGCTCAACTGGTCAAATAGATCGTCAATCCGCGGCAGTGGGTATTTGTTCTTGATCGTGAGGTTGTTGAGTTCCCTATAGTCAATACACATGCGTACTGACCCATCCTTCTTCGGCACAAAACACTGGTGCACCCCATGGCGACGAACTTGAGCGGATGAAGCCCTTGGCCTGAAGCTCATCCACCTGTTTCTTCAGCTCCACTAGCTCGCTGTTGTTCACCCGATAGACATGCTGAGAGATGGGTTCCGCTCCTGGAACCAAGTCTATCGAGAACTCTATGTCTCTGTCTGGTGGCAGTCCCGGCAACTCCTCTGGGAAAACATCCATATACTCTGCTATCAAAGGGTGTGGAATCGCCTGCTCCTCGACCGAGACTCCACAGATGACTCCGCTGCTCTGCTCTGCTCTGCCTGACGTCTGGAGTACTCGAACTCTGGCTCCCCCGGCGCTCTGAAGAGAACTCTACCCCCTCTGCAATCAATGCTGGCGTGGTGCTGCTCAACCAATCTATGCTAGTACTATATCGTAGTTCGGCAATGGCATTACGAGCAGGCTCACCTCCAACTCACGGCCTCCCAAAACTACTCTCCGATCCTTACAAATATCACTCACGAGGATAATGCTACCCTGGTCGTAATTTGTAAGTCCTAGGCAATGATTCAGCTATGATACCGTGTCTAATCGCAAAAGATACTGATATGAAGCTATGCGAAGTACCAGAATCGAATAAGGCAAATGCTGGACTGGAGTCAAGAAGAATCGAACCTGCAATCAGCTCTCCAGTCATCTCTGTCTCTCCATCTGCCATGGCGAAAGCTCGCCCCTACTGGCCTCCCTGGCCTGCTGCTGGTGCTGGACGAACCTCTGCTGCTGTGTCGGTAGGGCTGGTCTCCTGCTGGCCTGCTGGAGCTCTGGCTCCTCCTCCCTGGGCTGCTCGTCCTCCAGACCTAGGACAATCCCTCATCTGATGATCTTCTGCTCCGCAAAGAAGGCACTTCCCGAGCCTCTTTCTGCACTCGTTGAAGACATGCCCAGGCTTCTTGCAGAAGGTGCAACTGACTGTCTGGTGCCTGGGTGCCTGATGCTGAAACTGCTGCTGGTGCGCTGGCCTCTGCTGAATCGGCTGGCTGGAACTGCCTCAGCTGCTGATACTGGAAGTGGGGCCTCTTAGCCTGGCTCCCGCTGCTGCTGCCTCCAACTGGGTCTCTCCCCCTCTTGAGCCTAAGCTCAAGGTCATCCTCTACTAGCAAGGCTCCCGTCAAGATCTCCTCAAATGTAGCATCTCTGTTCCCCTTGGTCAGGGACTTGACCTCCTTGACCAGACCCTTCCGGAACCTCTGGGCTTTCGCCGTCTCGCTCAACCCCTCAACAAACCTACCGAGACGGCCAAACTCTCCTGCATACTCCTCTACTGAGAGGCTCCCCTGGACCAAGCTCTCAAACTGCGTCTCCAAGGCTCTGACTGCTGAATCTGGGAAGAACTTCTTCTTGAAGAAGCCCCTGAACTGCTCCCAAGTCTGCCCTGGTACCCCTACCCTGGGGTCCGACTGATACCAGGTGCGAGCAAGATCTCGCATCCGGCTAGCTGCGGCCTCGATCTGAAGGTCTGCTAGAATCCTGGCCAAGCGGAAGATCTCCTCCATATGCTCGATCCACTCGCCGGCATACAGGATCCCCTCTGTCCCCATGAAGTCCCTGGGGCTCATCTTCTGAAACTGCTCGATCCCCGGTGTCCTCGGCTGCTGCACCACTGGTCGAGCTACGGCTGTCGTGACGGCCAACTCCATGCCTCTGTCCTGCCGAGCTGCTGTCGGTCCATGAACTGCTGGAAATACGCGAACATCTGAGCTGCGTCCACATGTCCTGGAGGCGGTGGCGGCTGGAAAGGATCCTCTGGAATGACCGGGTCCTGCCTCCCAGTCGGAGGATGCATACCCCCTGCTGCGGCTGCCGAGGTCTCAAACGAGCTGAGGTGGCAAGAGCTGCAGTCCCTGGCCTCGCCGTGCTGGCTGAGAGGTAGCAGTCCCCTCTATAGCATCCTCATGAATGGCACGCTGCGATCTAGTCTCTACCATCCTGAAGATAGACAAACAAGAGTATCAATTTATGAGAAAGAAGCGAAATAACAAAGGCGGACAATTATAATTCAAAGGATCAGCTGACAAAAGGATTTAGATGGCAATAAAAGGAATTTTCCTAAAGTGATTGAATATCTTAAAATTAATGTCCTATATCCTATAGCAGGCTGCAGTGATACTCTAGTTCGAGTACCACTACACTTCTAGTTTAGACCTGCATGGGCCACCACTAAAAACGTGTACGACCCGCACCCACTGTGAGGGTACGAGAACGTAACAACGCCCAGCCTACGCTGCAGTGTCGGCGGGTAGAGCGCTGTTCTAGGTCAACATACATCTAACTATATATATCTAAACAGTTTATACTCTCCCGAATGGGGTGACATAACAGTAACCCTCAATCACAACTAAGGAAGAGATAGCACGAAATGAAATAGAACTCAAGGAAGTAAATAGATGAAATAGCAGTAGTCTAAGATAATCCCAGCAATATTCAACAGTACAAGGTCTCAGATAAAATAATATATACAACTATAACTCCAAATAAAGTCTAACTAAGACATGTCTCAAGACTGCAAAAAGTAAGATAAGCCTAACTAGTCTAGTCTAGGCAATCGGGGTGATCTCCTCAGCTAGAGCTGGGTCCTCCTGAGGGTCCAGCTCGCAGGTGTCATCTAAGGTTGCCCCGTAGTAAGTGTCCAGGCAACTCCTCCTCGTCCTCTGTATATTTTCAATAGGTCCAGTCAGGACAGGAACGAGTACAGTACATCTCAACAGATCATAGCAGGTTAGAAGATATAATCATGCAGTAGAGTAAGATACAAGAACTGAAAGGAAATACATGATGAAATAGAGAGCACTGTATGTAAATAGCTACTGTATATAGAGAACTAATAGTGGCTAGTAAAGCAGAGTACAAGATAGCACATGTGAACAAGACAGATTTGTACATGATCTATACTAAGAGTTTGTACATGATCTACACTACAATGGAATTGTTCACATGACTACTAGCACCCCCGTTTTCCAATCAATACACAAGGATCTAAACAAGTTATGTTATTGTACATGATATCACATGGGGCCCATAAAGGGTACATGATAGTATACATGAGGGCTCCGTGAACATGAGAGTACAAGATTCACAACAGTGTACATGTATAATGAAAGCACAGGAGTACATGATGAAAGTGAAACGCACATGATACAATGTACCCGATGCTCCCGAGGGGGATAACATCGCATGAAGAGATCGATATAGTACTAATTCGTGATAATGTCATGACAGCATCAAGTAAGGTAATCTAAAGCAGGAATATAGTTCTAAACAGGATATGAAATGATCAGAGAATATACTCGCCTGTATCTGAGTGTCCAATATGAAAAGTACCGTCCAAGGAGTGGTGTCTGGCTCCTAATCAGAACAGCACAAGTCACAACAAGTCCAGAATAGTAAAATGGAGTTCTACTACGCATTCTACATGATTCTAGGTCAATCTAGGCCAAAGTCAACTCTTGGTCAACTCTAGAAGTCAAACTAGGTCAACCAAGTCTAATTAAGTCTAAACTAAGCTATTCTAATCTACACTAGCTAGCACAACCCCTAACAAGGCTAGGCAAGCCTATACTAGCTATATCACAATATAACTTAGCTAATTCTAGAATACCTTATAAGTCTATAACCTCACTATTACACCCATTGATTAACACCACATAATATATTACACATATCTAGGCTAGATGTAAAACCTACACCATTAGCTAACATAGAAGTATAGATATAGACATATATGCACTCATACAAATTACACATATATTATTGTATATGCCTACATACAACCATAGCCTTATACATGTAAGGACTTAGAAATATAGAGAATGAGAGAGAGAGAGAGAGAGAGTGCTTGTGTGTGTGTGAAACAGAATTGTGTGTGTATAGGTGTAGCTATGTGTGGACAGGTAACAAGTGCAGGAATTACATAACAGTGAAAGAAAACCAAAAATAGTGTGTGTGTGTGTATACTTGTGTGTGCAGGAATTAAAACAGTAAAAAAAAAGAGGACTGTGTGGGTGTGCTTTGCAACAATGTGTATGTGTGTGATAGTGTGTGAGAGGGTACAGGAATTTTCATGACCTTGACACCAAATTAGTAAGAGTGAGGGGGAAACAGAGAATACAGTGTGTGTGTACTGTGCTTGCAGGCAGTAAAATCAGTGAATAAGGAGAAGGGTTTGTGTGTGTGTGTGTAATATGAATAGTAATAGTGCAGGAACACAACAGTGAAGAAGAGGGAAGCATGTGTGGTGTGTAAACATGTAAGGGTGAATGCTCAAGACAGTGAATATAACATAAAGACAAGACAGGAAGACATGGCCTAATCTCAGGTTAAGACTTAAAACAAATTCAAGTGTTAGGCAACCCTGCTAACACCCATAGGTTCAACTGAACAACCAAATAATAGTTCAACAGTCCTACAATAGCTAGTACTCTTAACAAATTGCAACTTGAAACCATAACCCCATGTATTTTCTTTAAAACCTTATCAAGGATCAACTGGAATTGCCAGTGTAGGCATGAATGGCAAACAGTGCCATGCTCAGATTTAAGAACAGTAATGGATTGATTTAACCCAAATAACAGATCAAAACCCATCTATTCAACATCAATCTTTAACCATAACAAGGTGACATATAGGGAACATATCTAGAATCAAAACTCAGTATTAATCATTATCACAAGGGTTAAATCACCAGGCAAAAATAAATTTAAAACTGGGACGAATGGTTAACTGGACAATAGTGTCTGTTAACACATTTGCCCAACTATAGGCCAAATTCTAGTATATGAATCTAAAACCTATCCCAACAGTGTAGATCAACTAATCATGAGCTAACAGTTATGTGAGATGCATTGGACATTCGAAAACATTTGATTAAAAGGATAAAATGGATTTGATAATTGAAGAAAACTGAACAAGTATCAGATCATGGTTAAATCAAATAGGAAATTCAACTAATTATGAATCCATTGCTTGGTAATTGAAAACAACCCTCGTGCACAACCCCACACATTCACTTCGTGTCACCCATAGCCTGACACGGCGTGTCCAGTTCATGAATTCAAAAATAACACACACAGTGAAATGTCAGTGCACTGCCTCGTGCACACGTGCACTTGTTATGTGCACGACACAAGACACGAGGGAGTCTCGTGGTCATACACAGGGGTAGCCACCTATAGGGCTACCTCATGGGCCCACTGGCCTGTGTCCACAACGTGTCAGTGTCGGACACGAGGCCCGTATCAGTGGCCAAAAAACTCGTGTCCACTGACAGTGCAAAATACGTGCACAGTCGATTCCTACCTAGACACGACACAAGGACACATGGGGCTTGACACACGGGGTGTCAGTCATGGCCCCATGCCACGGGTCAAGTCTCGTGTCCAAACAATGTGTCGTGTCCGCTACAGACCCCGATAGCAGGAGAGCACTGTAGCGGTGCGCGCGCGGTCGTGTGCGCGCGTGTCCACCACATCGAATCGACACAAACGACATGAACTAACCATACAAGAACAGAAATCCACAGACAGATCTAAACTAACATTCCTATTTAAAACATTGAATAAATACGATCGAAATGCCCTTTGAGGCATTTCGTCGAACACCATGCCCTAGCCCCTGATACGTGTCCAGAATGGACACGAAACCTTCGATACCCAACACAAAAATTATCCAACCTTAGGGGACCCTTAGGGCTTCCTATTCATGAAGAAAATGAAAATCTATGGAGATTTGAGGGAGTTACCTCTAGATGAACCCCCAATGGAAAAGTCCCCTTTCTAGCTCCTTGCTTGGTATCCCAATCCAATCAAAACAACTCCAAACTGAACCAAGGTTCCAAAATCAGTAAGAACAATAGTATTAGAAACTAATGCAACTAGTTTGGGGAATTTAGGACCTAAAATGGATTTATTTGAATTTATTAAGGTAAGAACTCACCTCTTCTTAGAACTTTGGATAAACCCTAAAAGAGGCTCGCCGTAAAATCTAGGAGGGACTTTATAGTGGGGGATCCCAAGACACCTAGGTGGCCGGCCAAGTTAGGTTAGGGTAGGGTTAGTTTGGGCTTGGACCAAGTTAATGGGCTATGGTTTATTTAATTAATACAGACTCTAAGTCATAAGTCATGGCTTATGGCTTTATAATTTCTAAAGCTAATTAGGTTCTAATGACTTAACCATAGATTAGGCTAGGTTAGACTAGAGTCACAAATCCTAACCAAGGCAAACTAACTAGGGTTAGCTCCTAGGTTGGTCTACATGAGTCAATACTAGTCAAAAAATCAAACTAGTCTAAATAATTCCAAAATAATTCCTAAAAAATTCCATAAATTCTAATTAATACTAATAAATTTAAATTACCCCAAAAATGACAAATTTACCCTCAAACTAGAAATGTGGTAGTGACATCTTAAGTTCGGCACTAATTATGGGGGAGCTATGTCGTTATGTGTGTCCAGGTATGGATATTGAATATACAATTATTATTTTGTCAATTATCAATATGGGGTAGATTGTTGACACAAAGTCACAGTCAACCAAACATTGATAACATTGACTAAATAATACTTGTGATAATTCAATACGACACACGACGACTACATCCAGTTCAAGCCAGACGACAGCTCATTTTTGTAGATGTGAGTCATTTTTCGAGTCTGTACTTTTATATTTTATTGAGTCTAGAATGATTGTAAGCTGAGTTATGTTGGGCTCTTGAGACTCAACCCATAACCTATCCAAATCCATAAAGCTCACATCCAAAATCAGCCCACTGGACCCTTGGACCCATTCTGTGCTTGGAGACAGAGTTCTGTCCGAACTTGCCTCCACACAGAGTTTGGGCCGAACTCTGTCCCCTAAAAATTAGCTAATTTTTAGGGCTTGCTGGTTGCTAGTTGTCCAACGGCCAAATATTTGAAAATTTTACCAGAATTCTGGCCGAATTATGCCTGATAAAAACCTATAAATAGGCCAAGAATTCTCTCATTTTATTCATCCAATCTTCTCTTCTTTCTCTTAGCTCAATATAAGCCATACCCTTCTTCATCTACTAGCCACAAGTTTCCTAAGTCTCGAGTGCTCAGCATCTCTCAGTTAGAGTCTTGTGCAAGAGTTCAAGAAGTAGCTTAGAAAATTTCAAGCATCGCCACTGCGATTCATTGTAAGAAGTTGACGTGCTCTTCTGAAGTAAAGGCATGGGATGACTACTATTCACAAATAGTGGATTAATCCTGAGCTAGAGTTCTCAGGCCTGGACTAGTCCCCACGAGAGAAACCAGGTTAAACGGCTGTGTTTGCGTATGCTCTCTTGTCCTTATTTATTTCCGCATTTACTCTGATATTTTTAGATTGTGAAAGAGTTGAATTTTTAATTGGCTATTATTGCTATAACTCTATTCACCCCTCTAGATGTCATTGTTCTTCAAGAAGGACTAGCTAAAACCCTTACCATATCACCGGTGTACTTTCTGATTTCCACTAAAGCTCAACCCTGATTAGTTCACCCGACCAAATTGTGGTGGTGATCTACTCGAAGCCCACTACGTGCATGCCACTAGTAAGCCACTCGATGGAGGCCTCATGTGCTACTTAAACAAAAGTCACTGAATGTACATTTTGAGCCTTGGGGACCTAGCGAACCAACCTGACCACCATAGCTCAGTCTCTTAGGTAGAAACAATTCTAGGATACCCTAATCTAGTAGGAGTAGTTATCATTGAGATCTTGTCTAGTCCATATAGATTGAAACAAATATTCATCCAACCAATGACTGATGTCCAAATAGAGAACCCAATAAGACCACAATCTGGATTTCTCAAATTCGTTCCGTTATGAACCTTGGTTGAATTGGAATTTCGAGAACGAGATTTCGTATTGCACTGATTGCAAGCCCTCTCTAAAAATAAGGGTTTATTCAATTTAGCAGGTGACTGGACTAGAATAGCCCAATCTAGCGGATAAGTCAATAGTTCATAAACCTTCTCTCTATCTGTATCATTGGAAACTCTCTACCGCTCTTAGGACTTCATATTTGCTCTCGGTTAATTTTCTTGTCTTTCTATTGTAGAGCGACGAAGGACATGCTTGTTGTAATTTTCCAATAATTCTTAATTACTTGTGCGAATTTGTTGCTTGTTAAATTTTGGATTATTTGATAGATAGGAGGGGGTAGCAGATGCCATATGCAGTAGATATCAGTTGGTAGAATTGTTAGCAACTAGTTGGAAGGTTATAAAGTTTAGTGACCTGTGTTTTGAGGGAGTAGTGTGACCTAAGGTGGGTAGAAGTCCTCGAGATTTCGTAAATACCAAATGACTAGAGAAGGTCATAGAAATATTTTGAGAAATTAAATCTGAGTAGATTAAGATAATAGTAGACTTTAAATTTTAGGGAATAGTCATGAAATAGAATTTCGAGGACGAAGTTATTTTTAAGGTGGATAGATTTGTAGCTCCCTTCCCGAAAATCTT
Source organism: Iris pallida (assembly GCA_029216955.1). NCBI lineage: Eukaryota > Viridiplantae > Streptophyta > Magnoliopsida > Asparagales > Iridaceae > Iris > Iris pallida. The sequence continues at coordinate 34,012 of JANAVB010004180.1, forward strand.
GAATTATTTTTATTATTATTACTTATTTGATTTAAATTATGATTTTTAGATTTTTAGAATTTATTTATTTAGTTTTTTTACGGTAGATGATTTTAACCATGGTTGAGAGTTGGAGTACAAGGTGACTAGGAATCATGGCACGGATAGCCCAGTGGCGTGCTTTGACTAGTGTTTAGTCATGGTAGGGGAAGGCCGAGCCATAGTGATGTCCTAACTAGAAAACCAGGCTAAGTTGTGACATTACCCTATAAACGATTTATTTATTAATTTATTGATATTAGGATTTGTAGGGACCCGACTGTGTCAAATTGGAAACGTACCAGCTCAAGCCCGTGTAGAGATGTTACGTGTGCAGAGACGTCCATTTATGTGTAATTTATTGTACATGTATATTTCGTATTTCATGCTAATAGGCTAAGTGAATATTTTCTGAATAACTACTATATGTGTTATATGACATTATATTATTATTTTATTATTTCCTCTAACCGATATTTTAGATTCTTATGGATTTTGGGATATATATGTATTTGTGTATATAACCTATAGGCACAATCTTATTTATAAGGGTTAGTATATAAGTTTATACAAGACACTTATATACGTAATTGGTAATTTGTCACTGAAATTATATGGATACTAGGTAATTTATAAATAATTTTATTCAATATAGTTGTTATTTTCTGCTAAACTAATATTTTAGAAATACCATAGCAGTCCTAAATATTGAGATTTTTGAAGATTATAAATAATTATATGTGTTGTGTGTATACATATATACATATATAAATAATTATATATGTGCGTATGTGTGTGTGTATATATAAAAAATATATAATATATAGATATATATATATATATATATAATATATATATATATATATATATTTAATAATATATATTATGTATACGTATTTGGGATAATTATAATATATATAATATAATATATATATATATATATATATATATAGATATATATATATATATATATATATATATATATATATATAATAGAATAATAATATATATATATATATATATAATATATATATATATATATATATATAATATATATATATATGTATAGGTATTAGACTATTAAATAAAATGGGAGTAAAAGAATAAGCGCAGCCAGGCCGAGACTGGGCCCCCTGAACCCGGGCCCAACTGCCGAGCCCAGCCTCTCGGGCTACACCCAAACAACCCCATAGCAAATTCCCCCACAGTGCATTAAGCACAGCAGCCCGCACAGTAAATCCCCACACCCGACCTCCTCGAGAACCCATACCGAATATATACATAGCGATAGAGAGATCGAAGAAAACACGAATGCGAGACCTAAACCCCTGATGCCGCCACCCCTCTCCATTGGCTGGCGACCCTCCTTGGCCTCGCGCGTCGTCACAGGCGGCCGTCGCCGGCCGGAAAAGCCGCGCACACACGGAGCAAACAGTGGAGTAGCAGCATCAGTTGTACTACTCGCCCAAGTTCGCAAACCAATATCTCCGCCACCGCTCGATCGTCCTTCATGGCGTTTCCTCATGTATGAAGTAGATATACGTCTCCAACTCCTGCCTTTTAGTTTCTTGTTAGATAGAAGGGATCGATAGAAAACAGGGCCAAAGTTTCCGAAAAACCTATTCTAAACAGGACCTACAGGACAGCCCCGGCCCTATATTGGAAGGCCGATTCGGTCGAACCAGTGAGCGATCAAAAAGACTAATTGAACAGAGCTCTAGAGGACCTAACCGAGATGAAAACCCTGCCTTTTGTTTAATTTTTGGCTATTTGTACAGCAAGAAAATCCAGTTTGAAAACCAAGAAAAACCTGTTTTCAAAATATAGAAAACATGAAAATTGCTCGATACGACCTGCGTCCCGCCAATCCGGGCGACGTGGTCACGAACAGAAAGCATCAAAAGCCATAACGTCTTCGTGGTCGTGTGGGCTTTGACGGAATTCAAATTGGTCGCGTGTGCGCGACGAATTTGATGCGTATCCATCAAAATTCACCGTATCGTGCACTTTGCAAATTCTCCAATTACTTTGTGCACGCTCGTCAGATCGAGACGAAACTTGCGCCAACGGGCGATTTTGTGCACGGCCTGCCGGAATCCAACTCTAGACATACGGTTGGGTTCGTATCGAAAAACTAGATCAGTTGACATATAGTTTGACGACTTTAGAGACCGTTGACTCTGACACGCTTTTTGGTGCAAAACGGGTCTAACGGCGGACATCGTTTTTGCCCGAAATTATCGTTTTGCTCCTGTATCCAGAATTGGACTTAAGGACAGACAATCCTAGCTAATTTGACTATTCTGAGAACGTTGGTACTATTTATTTCAGCATTCAGAGACTTCTACATGTTGACTGATTGTGGCTCATTGAGTGGTATGGTATGGTATTATTGGTTTCTCCAGCTAAGGACCTCAGGCAAGTGAACTTTCTGATTGCTTTCCGATTTATAGTAGTCTTTTCATTTCATGTCTATACATATATCTTGCTGCTTGTTGACACGCTCATCACACGAGTAGGGAGGGGAAATACTAAGTAAATACGTGAACAAACCCAATTACATTACTGAACGATAGCTAAGTCATACACACTCACGTAAGAGTTAGCCGTACCATTACTGAACGATAGCCATCGTATGATGTGCCATATTAGCCCAGCCGTTCACGTATTAAATGGTATTTCAAACCACCTAGATAGATGTCTTTTATTAGTTTTTCCTTGTTTACTCTCTACCGTGCTATGTCATCAGTTTTCTTACTAGCTTACATATTCTATATGCTATTTTCATGTCTTGTTAATTCTATTATGTTTTCGCATTGTCGTCGATTTGTGTATTATTTCATTCCTGACTGGAACCAACATTTTTCAGGTTTAGCCGCGATCATTCTTAGCACTGGGAAGATTTGGTATGCTGAGGCCAACCTAGAAATAGAAAGCAATTGTATCATTTTCTTTAATTGTAAACTTTGTATTTCTTTTAAATATAAACGTTGTAAATGTTGTAATAAATTAAAAATGTGAATGAGCAGCAAATGTTTATTTTTGAGCATTTATTTTCTTGCGGGCTTGACAACGTTTTACTGCCGACTCTGCGACGTAGGCTGGCTTGGACACGTCTCGTATCCGAAAAGGGGTGCGGGTCGTGATAGGAATGGTCTGGAGATGAGGCTGAGGATGTTGTTGTGGCTGTATAGCTAGTTGTTGGGTCTGTGGGGAGGGTGTTGTGGGCGAAGCTGCTGTTGGGGTGTGGAATGGTGAGGGTGGCCGATGGACACGGACTTGTGTACTGGTTGTGATGTTGATGGTGATCGAGAGAGAAGAAAGAAGGCGAGCTTGGTGGCGGCGATGGAATCAGCGTATGCTTGGGCAAGGAAAATAAGGAGGTTTATATAGGCGATGCTTATGGCTATAGCTGAATATTCGCAAGGATTAGACTAGGGTTTTAAAGGATATTTTAGCATAATCTCTTCTATGTATAAAATTACTCCAATAGGTTTTCAAACTATCTAAATTAATCTTAGGTCAATATCTAATCACCATGAATATTTAAGATAAAATTAAGTATTATCAAAATAATTTAGACATACTCGTATAATCTAATTCCTATTTAACAATAATTTGCAAATCTTAAATAAATATTTAAATTCTAATTAGTCAAAACTAAATATAATATTCGTACAATAAATTCAAAATATTATTTAATTTTATCAAAAATATCATTTTATGGTTCTCAATTAAACAAGACAATCGAATTTCAGTTACCATAATAGTTGAAAATATATTCATATTATTAAATACTAGTTAAAAACTAATTTTATAAATTCAAATCTTTAAATGTAATTCCGGGTGATAAATCAATAATTAAAATACGTTTTTTATAATTCACAAATCTTTTTTAAAACAATTGGACCAACTTTCAAATCAACCAATTAAACACTGAATCAAATAAGTTTTAGATTTAATCAAAGTCAATTATATGATGATTTAAAATTTATACTAGCTATTATTAATAAATTAAAAACTATATTTAGCCCAATAAAACTTAATATTATCGATTATTTTCGAACACATAAATTCCAATAAGTAATTTAGATAAATTGTTACATAAATAACGTCTCAACTTCTCAATGCCACGATTAAACCATATTGGATATCAAAAATAATTTTTGAAAAACAATACTTAGTCACTACTAAACAACTTTATAACTCTAAAAATATTCTGTTTGAACAGTTTAGCACTTTCAAAATATTTAATTTAAAACTACTTTTGATCAAAAATATTTGCAAAGTCTCGACGAAAAATTTAAACACAGTAAAATAAATAAAAATAAAATTTTGAAAATCTGGGAGGAGGAGTTACAAATCTACCCACCTTAGAAATAAATTTGTCCTCGAATTTAGGAACGTCGAGTATAGATAGGCTGAAGGAAAGGTAGCAACATTGAATTTTAATAAGATCGATATTGACTGATGGAATAAAATCAAGGGTGACCAAAACTTGCTTAATAAGAATTTTTGATCAAAAGAAAATAGTGATCAAGTATTGACCGCGGAAGGATGGAAGTGGAGAAGTACCTAGCTATGGCTTGATGTTAAACATGAAAAATTACTTAGATAAATTTAAGAAGTAGTCACGATTAAGGCTACTCATGGAAGTCATCTAAGCATGATCAAAATTTAAAAGTTGGTACGAGCATGAACAAGATCACAATAGTCATGATCACGGTGGAATAAATTAAAACTTAGTTAAAATGCAAGCACGATTTTAGTCGTGAACAAAATTGTGCAAGATCAATCAAAATTGAAATCATTTTGGTATGAACAAATAGTTAAGCAAAATTACTAGGCACGGTTATAGAACCAATTCTAGGATAACATGCGAATTGGCACGATTGAAATAGAATCGAATAGTCTAGTCGTGATCTAAAGATCGTTAAGGATGGTCCAAATCGAAACCGTTCTAATACGGTCGATTGGGTAAGCATGGTCATAGAATCGTAATCTAGGGTGATTATGAATCTAGTGGAAGAAAATCAAACTAGGTTTAAAAGATGACGATTCAAAAATAGGAAGATATGGAGAAAAAGAACAATCAGTTTATTGAGAAGCTTGTAACTAGGAATAAGGCACAAATTAATTTGAAAATTTAATAGTCACATGCCAATAAAGAACGTAGCCTCTATGGTATTCGAACTCGTAAACATAATCGAAGTCGTTTTACCAAAATTTATGCCTCGCCAGTGTACAATTGGCTGTAATAAACTCTTGATTTCACGACTCAAGCAAGGATACGGTAACGAAAACAATTACGTGGTTCAAGACGAATGTATAATTCAAGAAGAATTGTCAAAGCAGTCGCGGATGAGATCCTAGAGATATCTACATCTCAATCCACGTAGGATAATTAGATGAAAAGCGAACCAAATGCATCATGGTTGATCAGACCGTAATACAATGATTCTGATTAGACAATATGTTAGCGGGCGTCCCCAATAAACATGTGTCTTAAATCAAGCTCGATAAAAGAGTAAGCTTGCAAATACTAGGCTGTAATAGTAGCGTTGGTCAAGATAGTCAAAATACAAGGATGCGAGATTTTTGGAAGGAGGAAATAAGTAGTTCGAGTTTTGAGGGAATCAAAACCTTACCTGGTGTCCTTGCTTATACAGTCTTCGTATAATCTTCCTATCTCTAAGGCCTTGGTCGACTAATGGGTTATGGAAAAAAAATTATTCTGGGTAAACCAATTAATATCAGTCAACTACTTCGTCAATAGATCACAAAGACCACGGAAGGCTAGGTCGGGGGACACGCTATCCAGCTTACAGAACTTTCACTAGTATTGGTTTTAGGTCTTATGGTCATGCAGGACAGTCCCTATCCTTTATAGTATCCTAAACTTGTAGTCACGTCTGAAATCACTTTACCGAGATTTATGCCTCGCCCGTATACTCAGGCTGCGGTAAACTCTTGGTTCGCGATTCAGGTGTGATATACTATCAGATACTCTACCCTACATTGACACAAGGGTATCTAAGATCTAAAGAGGTCAACTAGAACATAGTTTTAGCAGTGTTCTACAACCTATGATCCTCGAAATGATTTCAATTCTATGGGTTGTGCCTCGCCAGTGCGCTGCTGGCTGCAGTGAACCCACACTATCCATTCTTAAACAATTGGCGACAGTGCGATGCTGTCTAGTCATCGCAATCATTTAATTATTCTAACTATATTCCTAAGACTTCAAGGGGTGGCCAGAGTTTCAAACTAGTTGACTATGATATGAAACGTAAACATCTGCCTATAAGTGTCAATCTTCAAAGTAGAAGTTTGATCGGGAAGAAATAACTAAAGACAAGGAAAATAAGAACATCCTAACATTTATCTCATAATATTTCAAAAGGTTGAGGGAAAAACTTTGAATCAATCTACTTCGAGAGCAGAATCAAAATTTATAATCCTTACAGCAAATTGAATTTAAAACAACCAATTCTAACTTATGATATAAGATTTACATCTAATAAAGCAAAAGAAAATTAAACAGTTCATCAAGATCAAACCTTAATTCTAGGTAAGCCTAACTTACCAAGTGAATGGTATGTCCACATTGAATCACATAGTCATACCAAAAGTAATAATGTACCTATAGGGATCTAGCAAGTTATCTGAATTTAATACTTCTAGATTGGATGACCTATCTAACAACCTTAACGACCAACGGTCAATTTAATAAGGGACCCTTATCCTAGTTGTCCTCCTAAATCATTTTAATCCTATTTGTGGATGAGCATTTCCTGGTCGCAGGCTCGCAATAGTACGACTAACGTACCATCACGAGTTCGCAATATTTTGTGAAAACTGACCTGCATGGGCCACCACAAAACTTGTCACGACCCGTACCCGCTTTTCGGATACGAGACGTGTCCAAGCCAGCCTACGTCGCAGAGTCGGCGGTAGAACGCTGTCAAGCCCGCAAGAAATAATTGCTCAAATAAACATTATTGCTCATTCACATTTCTACATTTTATTACAACATTTACGATATTTCTAATTAAAGAAAATACAAGATTTTACAGTTAATAAAACTGATACAATTGCTTTCTATTTCTAGGTCGACCTCAGCATACCCATGTCCTCCCAGTGCTAAGAATGATCGCGGCTAAACCTGAAAATGTTGGTTTCCAGTCAGTAATGGAACAAGTACACAAACCGACGGCAACGCAAAAACACAATAGAATTAACAAGACATGAAAATAACATATGAGATATAAAAACTGGAAGATAACTGATGACATAGCACGATAGAGAAGTAAACAAGAAAAAACTAATAAAAGACATCTATCTAGGTGGTTTAAAATATCCTTTTCGATATGTGAACGGCTAGGAGATAAATACGGCACACTGCACGTGTCATGTGCGGCTGCTATCATTCACGATTAGACAATGGGACAGTTCTGGGTAGTTCACATGTATACTAAGATATTTCCTCTTCCGACTACTCCGTGTGACGAGCGTGTCAACAAGCGGCAAGATATATGTATAGACATGAAATGAAAGACTACTATGAATCAAAAGCAATCAGAAAGTACACTTGTCTGAGGTCCTTAGCTGGTAAAATAAACCATCTTGTTGGGTCCAGCATAGTCCAGTTAGCTAAGGTCGATACGAAGAAATTCGAATGCAAGAAACGAAGAGTTACAATTAGTCACAATTAAGAGTTAATCTAATTTAAGGAGAATTTGATTTATGAGAAATTATTCCTCTAGTCGAAGTACCTTAGATTATTATTTAGAAAATATCTATATATCCCACCAGTTTATATATAACATTTTGGAGAAGGTATACTCATAGGCAACAACTATGTAAAGCACATTCAAAATCATAATAGATATTCTTAGAATTTTTTGCTATATAAATACTAAGCCCAATCACTATATAAAGTTTACTTGAAAAACTATTTTTTCAACTCTTAATATAATTTCGTTTATGGATGAAATATCTAACCAGATATCAACATATTACTCTTAAAGGCCCCCAAAATGTATACCTATATATATTGTTAAAATAATATAAACCCGAAATAATTTATAAGTATAGAAGTCAATTTAGAAATATTGGAGCCCATATGTTTAGGCCCAAAATAATACTATACTTATAACAGACCCTAAATAACCCCTTTTTAAGAGAATATTTATTTTATAAATTTATTGAGTAAAATCCTAAATAATAACTTTTGAAAATACTCGATACAATATTCTAGCCAATTACCCATTTTCTAAATAAATATTCATTTATTAAAACCTACTACTATTATTCGCCAAATAGATATGTATGTATAGTGGTAGAAATTATTAAATAACAATACAATATGCCCAACTTACTATAATCTCACAAAACCCAATTTAATCAAAAGCCCAATGTAACGCCCATCATATAAAATTTCATCTTTTGAAAATAGATTCATATAAAACATATTTAGAAAATGCGTATTTAAAATATAAGCCCAAAATATAAGCTTTGATATTAATTTGTATCCCAAATCAAGGATTTTTCTACTAGGTTTAAAGCCCAACATAATAGCCTTAAGAAAACCTTAAAACTCATTAGCTCCATACCAAACCCAACAATTTAAAGATATAAAATATTGCTGCTACTCTTCTTTCGATTTTTCCAGGGAACATATAACTCCTCGTAGTTGAAAACCTATTATTATTATCCACTATATAATGGCCCAAAATATTTAAAATCTAATTACTAACAACAGCCCAACACAAAAATATGTAAGCCCATTAACTAATCCATTTGATGGTTTAAGCCCAATTCTTCTAATGGGTTCTTCAGCCCACAAAATAATAAGATTGCTTAACCACAAAACAAAGAACAAGAGTCAACAACTAAAAGGTGAGAGAATTATACTAAGAGAGAGAGAGAGAGGAGAGAGAGAGAGAGAGAGAGGAGAGGGGGACTTACAAAGCAGAGGGATTGAGCTCACAAAAGAGGTTTTCCTGAGCTCGTCGGGCGGCGTTCGCCAAGCTCGCGGCTGTGGGCTCGCCGAGACTCGACACAGAATCCCGACGTCGGCTGCGGATCGGGAACGCGGGTTGAAGGGCGCGGACCGTGGTGGTGGCTCTCCGGCTGGTCGCTTGCCGCAGTTTGGATGGCGTGCGGCGGTGCGGCTCTCGGGGAGACGCGCGCAGTCGCCAATAACGGCTCCCGGTGAGGAGCCGATATTCCAGGCAAGCACGGTGCCATGGCTCGTGGGGTTTGCACGAAGGAGCGGTCGCCGTGATGGTGCGAGTTCACCACCGGGGCGACCTCGGCGCGTGGAGATGATGATATTTGGTGGCTCAGGAAGCTGTGGTGGTCGTGCTTGAGGTTGAGAAGGGGGATGGAGCTGATGGGACTGAGTATGAGGTTGCCCTGCAATTTGCCCATGAGGTTGTTGGTATGGTGGTGGCATGCTAGCCTGCTGGGGATGCATTTGCATCGGGCGCGACTGAGGAGCTCCATTGATAGGTTGTGGATAAGAATGGTGACCAGATACTGCATGGGAGGGCGGATGTGATGTCTGTGTCGGAGGAACGGTCTGGAGATGAGGCTGAGGATGTTGTTGTGGCTGCATAGATAGTTGTTGGGGCTATGGGGAGGGTGTTGTGGGCGAAGCTGCTGTTGGGGTGTGGAACGGTGAGGGTGGCCGATGGACACGGACTTGTGTACTAGTTGTGATGTTGATGGTGATCGGGAGAGGAGAAAGAAGGCGAGCTTGGTGGTGGCGATGGAATCAGCGTATGCTTGGGCAAGGAAAATAAGGAGGTTTATATAGGCCATGCTTATGGCTATAACCGAATATTCGCAAGGATTAGACTAGGGTTTTAAAGGATATTTTAGCATAATCTCTTCTATGTGTAAAATTACTCCAATAGGTTTTCAAACTTTCTATATTAAATCTTTGGTCAATATCTAATCACCATGAATATTTAAGATAAAATTAAGTATTATCAAAATAATTTAGACATACTCGTATAATCTAATTCCTATTTAAAAATAATTTGCAAATCTTAAATAAATATTTAAATTCTAATTAGTCAAAACTAAATATAATATTCGTACAATAATAATTCAAAATATTATTAAATTTTATCAAAAATATTATTTTATGGTTCTGAATTAAAACAAGACAATCGAATCTCAGTCACCATAATAGTTGAAAATATATTCAATATTATTAAATACTAGTTAAAACTAATTTTATAAATTCAAATCTTTAAATGTAATTATGGGTGATAAATCAATAATTAAAATACGTTTTTTATAAATTCACAAAATCTCTTTTAAAACAATTGGACCAACTTTCAAATCAACCAATTAAATACTGAATCAAATAAGTTTTAGATTTAATCAAAGTCAATTATATGATGATTTAAAATTTATACTAGCTATTATTAATAACATTAAAAAATATATTTAGCCCAATAAAACTTAATATTATCGATTATTTTCGAACACATAAATTCCAATAAGTAATTTAGATAAATTGTTACATAAATAACGTCTCAACTTCTCAATGCCACGATTAAACCATATCTTGGATATCAAAAATAATTTTTGAAAAACAATACCTAGTCACTACCAAACAACTTTATAACTCTAAAAATATTCTGTTTGAACAATTTAGCACTTTCAAAATATTTAATTTAAAACTACTTTTGATCAAATAATATTTGTAAAGTCTCGACGAAAAATTTAAACACAGTAAAATAAATAAAAATAAAATTTTGAAAATCCGCGTGACGCCCCAGAACCAGAATACTGGAGAGCGGGGGCGAACATAGCCAGCTACGTATATTAAAATGGAGTCCACCTCGCTATACGGTCACGGCTGTCTAGATATGAGGGTTTACTACAAGCCAACGGTCTCTTAAGGTCAAGCCTATTGTCTCAATCTCAAGCAAGTAATATAATTACAAGATGTTAGACCACCAAATATACAATAAAAGGCGTCCCAAATATTACATATTCAATTGATCATGAAGCTAGTCGTACAAAATGCGAGGACTAGCAAGAGTTAAGTCATACATGATCAACCCTAGGATTTGTTAATCATGTTTACAGCCCGTAGGCAGACAGTATGCAAATAAGCATCGAGCTAACAGGTGCTCGTCGGCTAAATGCCTCAAAAGAATAATTTTACAATGGAGCGGGTGAAACAAAATAGAAAACCTACTCGTAGCCCGGGTTCCTTCTAGTCGCCACCATCAGGCTGGAGGTTCGGTAGATCCTCAGGTGCTGCTCTGAAATCTGGCCACACAAAACCAGCTGGGTCAAACCCCAGAAAGAGCAAGTGCCACAAGGGAGGCCACGAAATAAGAACAAAACCAGTATATCAGAACATAAGAAAAACGAAAGAAAAGTACAGGTAATAAAAGTACAACAGGACAGTAAACGACTAGGGACATGGAACCATTCCGGGAGCCAGATTACAACCCGTAAACCAAACAAGGACCGGGGTTGTATTCCTTCGCCTGAATAGCACTCGTCTCTATCCATTTATTGTTAAAGATAAGTCAAACAATCATGTTCAGGGGTACCAGGTACAGGGACTAGACGAGACTTAGACAAGGCTGGACACCATCCATTCACAAGCGGCCAAGCAATTACTACGGCTTACTACTTTAACTAACTAGGGTTATCACAAGCCTAATTACTAACAAGATACAATAAGAATTTTCCAGTCCCAAGCCCTGCAGACTACCCAGTTATCCTTCTGTGGGTTGAGAGTATGTTTGGGTACATCGCCCAGGAGACGATATACCCTTAGGTGACTTAGAGGGTGCAACACATGACAGTGTGCTGGAAATGTGCTCTACTCGTCGGCAAGCTACAAGTCCAATTAAAGTGCCCAGATAACGAGATTGCCTGTGACTGGAAATTCTTCATGAACTATAGTTTGATCTAGTCATTAGCCTAATCCATATTCAGTGTGCATCCCTGACCGTGGGAACCAGGGAGTCACGTCCTAGACATGATGCAAAACAAGACAAGTGGATTGCACAAGCAAGCAAGCAGGAGCACCCACGGTGTCAGAGTTAGTTACAAGAGTCAAGTTACAAGTCCAAGTCAAGTTACGAGTCCAAGTCAAGTTACGAGTCCAAGTCAAGTGTGGGCCGCCACGGGCCACTATCAACATCTGGTTGCAGAGATAAATCATGAATCACAGGTTATAAGTCAAGTGTGTACCCCATCGGGTCAATATTAAGAGATCAGAGGTACTAAAATCATAATTCACAAAATCAGGAAAACCGTATTAGTCATAAGAAAAATCATCGAAAATCGTGCCAGGTCGTGTTGGGTCAAAACCCGATCCACAAAAGAGAAGCCAAGTCCAAGAAATAAACCAAACCATCATGGGCAAGTGGGTTGCGCAGAGGGTGGATGGCGCCGGGGTGAAGTGCGCCGGAGGAATGGATGGCGCAGGGGTGAAGTGCGCCGGGGATGGATGGCATAGGGGTGAAGTACGCCAGGGGAACAGGGGAGTAGGGGTGAAGTGCGCCGGGGATGGATGGCGCAGGGGTGAAGTGCGCCAGGGGAACAGGGGAGCAGGGTCGATGGCGCAGGGACCAACGACGCACGGCCGAGGACGCATGGGTCGATGGCGCATGGGCCGATGGCGCACGACCGAGGGCACACGGCCGAGGGCGCATGGGCCGATGGCGCAGGGGCAAGTGGCGTAGGGGAGAGGGGTGGCGCAGTTCGCCAAGGGACAAGCTGCGCTGGTCAGCACTGCGCTAAAGAGCGTCGGCCGAGGAAGGCTGTGCGGTTCAGCTCACGGGGCTGAGCGCAAGTCAGCCCTGCGCTAAAAAGCGCAGGCCGAGGGGGGTCTTCTTCTCCAAACCGAGAGGAAACTCTCAAGAACACCAAAATTCAATTCTTCATAACTTGGCCAAATCAAAACCAAATCTAGATTTTCAAAGTTCTAACTTGTGTAAAATTGAATTCTCTTCCACGTAGAAGCATCAAAACAAGCAAAAATCAAAGTTTGATAGATCAAAACCAAGAATTTCCAAAAATAGTTAAAACCTAGATCTAGAAAAATGGAAGCTCCAAATCACAAGATGCCAAGCTCTAATGTTGTTCTCCATGGCCTAATCTAGCTAATAGACAAATAAAATGTGGTGCCTATTTGGTGGCAAGGTGCACTTGCTTATGGAGGTTGGTGGAGGAAGGAGGAAGAAGAAGATGGAGAAATTAATGGAAACTATAGAGGAGAGAGAATATTAGGTGGGGATTTAATAAGGGCGGGTTGTGGTGGAATAAGGGTGGAGTATAGGTTAGTGTGTTCCATGGGGTTTTAAAATCAAACCAACTCAAACCAAACCAATTAAAACAGAGCCGAACCGAAATCCAAAATACGAGAAAACTCAAAATTCCACAAGTCGAGAAAATAAAATACATGCCAAAATCCGACTACGAGTATTAATACGAAATACGGAAAACGGGGGTGACAACTCTTTCCACCTTAAAAGAATTCCGTCCTCGGAATTTAATTAAGGAGCTAGAGATTGCCACGACAAGCTACACTAAGCAATAACAACTACACTAAGCAACTCCATCATACAATCATACATGCAATCAAGAAACGAAAAGCATAAGGCATAAGGAAGACATTATACCTTACGAGTCAAATCGATAGGGATATCGCGATCGGATATCATCCTCACGCTCCCACGTTGACTCACCTAGAGAGTGACGACCCCAAGCAACACGGACTAAGCTAATAGTCTTGTTCTTGAGTATCTTCTCCCTTCGGTCCAAAATAGACACGGGCTTCTCCTCATATGAAAGGTTGGTACCAACAACCAATTCCGAATGGTCTAGGATATGGCTCGGGTCCGGGATGTACCGTCGTAATTGGGACACATGGAATACATCATGCACCTCACTTAGCGACGGCGGAAGAGCGAGACGATAGAATACATCTTCTACTCGCTCCAGGATATCGAACGGCCCTATATACCTAGGACTAAGCTTTCCCCGCACGCCAAAGCGAATGACACCGCGGTTAGGCAAGATCCTAAGGAATTCATGGTCGCCGCTAGCAAACTCTAAGGGACGCCGATGGGCATCGGCCCAATGTCACTGGCGATCTTGGGCAACTCGAAGATGATCCCTGACTTTTTTGACTACTTCAACTGTCTGGGCAATCATTTCTGGACTGAGCATCTACCTTTCTCCGACATCGTCCCATGCTAGCGGGGACCTGCACTTCCTGCCATACAGTGCCTCGAATGGTGCCATCTAGATGTTGTCCTGGAAACTATTATTGTACGAGAACTCCACCAGGTGTAGGTGATCTTCCCACGACCCACCGAAGTCAAGTGTACATGACCATAATATATCCTCAAGAGTCTGGATGGTGCGCTCTGACTGGACATCTGTTTGCGGATGATATGTTGAGCTAAACTGAAGGTGAGTTCCCAAACTCTCTTGCAGGATACGCCAAAAGTGTGACGTAAACCTTGAATCTCGGTCCGAGGTGATACTGATGGACACACCATGAAGCCTGACAATTTGCTTGAGATACATCTCTGCCAACTGAGTCGTTGACTGTCCAATTCTGAATGGGAGAAAATGAGCCACCTTCGTGAGCCGGTCAACTATAACCCAAATGGCATCTCGACCAGCTGGGGATCTAGGCAATCCAGTCACAAAATCCATGGTCACATGCTCCCACTTCCATTCTGGAATTGGCAAGGGCCCAAGAAGTCCAGCGGGCCTCTGATGTTCAGTTTTAACTTGCTGGCAAACCAAACAACGAGAGACATACCGGGCTATCTTCCTCTTCATGCCATTCCACCAGAAATGCTGACGAATATTACGGTACATCTTCGTACTACCAGGATGAATAGAATACTTCGAACTGTGAGCTTCTTCCATAACTTCCTGTCTGATATCTCTACTAGGTACACAAAGACGAGTGCCGTGCCGAAGTATACCAACTTCATGAATGCACAACTCTGGTCTTCTTCCTGCCTCACACTCTGTTCTGAGCCGCTGAATCTTGGAATCTGTAGACTACGCCACCCGGATCCTCTCAACTATGCTGGACTGAACTTGTAGACTGGCCATCAATGCCACACTGGTAGGAAGAACCACCTCAATTCCCATCTTCTGAAAATTTGCCAATAACTCTGGTTGTGCCGTCAGGAAATAAACTCCGGCTCTCCGGCTCAATGCATCTGCTACAACGTTGGCCTTCCCTGGGTGATATTGCAAATCCATATCGTAGTCCACCCATAGCTCAAGCCACCTCCTCTGCCGCATATTAAGGTCCTTCTGGGTGAAAACATACTTCAGGCTCTTGTGATCAGTAAATATATCCACTCTATCTCTATACAAGTAGTGCCTCCACAACTTAAGTACAAACACTACTGCTGCCAGCTCCAAGTCGTGGGTCGGATAATTCTTCTCATGATCACGAAGTTGACGTGATACATAAGATATTACCTTCCCATGCTGCATCAAGACACACCCCAATCCTCTGTCTGAAGCGTCACAATAAACTGTGAATCCTCCGGTCCCATCTGGAAGTGTAAGAATGGGAGCCGTTATCAATCCTCGCTTCAACTTCTCAAATGATTCCTGACACTCTGCTGTCCAAGCAAACTGCACATCCTTGCGGGTCAACTGGGTCATCGACGCTGAAATTCTTGCAAAATCTGAAACGAATTGCCGGTAGTAGCCGACTAATCCAAGGAAGCTGCGAACCTCTGCCACTGAGCTGGGTACTGGCCATGACTCGATAGCCACAATCTTCTGGGATCCACTTCCACTCCTCCTCGAGTAATGATGTGACCCAAGTACGAAATACGATCGAGCCAGAACTCGCATTTACTGAACTTGGCGTACAATTGATGCTCTCTAAGCGTCTGAAAGACGATTCTGAGATGCTGCTCATGCTCTGCTTTACTTTTGCTGTATACCAGGATATCATCTAGGAACACAATCATGAACTGATCCAAGTAAGGCATGAAAATGTGATTCATGAGGTCCATGAATACGGCTGGCGCATTGGTCACTCCAAAGGGCATAACAAGGAACTCCCAATGCCCATACCTAGATCGGAAAGCTGTCTTCGGGATGTCCTGCTCTCTGACTCTGATCTGGTGGTATCATGATCGCAAGTCTATCTTCGAAAATACCGAAGCCCCTCTGAGTTGATCAAACAAGTCATCTATTCTCGGGAGAGGGTATCTTTCTTGATTGTTACTGAGTTCAAGGTACGATAATCTACACATAGCCTGGACGTACCATCCTTCTTTTTCATAAAAAGCATTGGGGCTCCCCAAGGCGATCCACTTGCACGAATGAATCCCTTGGTCCTAAGTTCTTCAATCATCTTGTACAAAATTTTCAACTCTGAAGGCGCCATTCTGTATACTCGCTCTGATACGGGTGCCGTCCCGGGGATCAAGTCTATGGTGAACTCGATCTTCCGCTCTGGCGGCATCCTTAGAAGTTCTTCTGGGAAGACATCTGGAAATTCTTCAACTATCCTGGGCAACTGCACTGCTGCTACTGCCATCCGCAAAACTGGAGAAGATGGTTCCACTGTGCTTCTGGAAAATGAGAACTCTGGCTCGCCTGGAATGCTGAAAACAACCCTGCCACCATGGCAGTCTATCCTAGCATACTGGTTCCTCAACCAATCCATGCCTAAGACTACATCATAGTCTGTCATATGGAATTCTATAAATCTAGCGGGGAACTCTCTACCGCTAACTTCGATCCGACATAAGGAAAACACTCGATCTACTCCCACAAGACCATTACCAGTAAGTATATTATGCCTCAATGATAAGACTCGGGCACCAATCCTATCCGTGTCGCGAATCGTGCAGACATGAATGAATGCGATGCACCAGAATCAAATAATACCAATGCTGGAGAGGAGTTGACGAGAATAGTACCTGCCACTACCTCACCTGGTACAACTTCTTCTTCCATAGCCATCATCATGGCCTGACCTTGTCCTCTAGTTGCGGGTCCCCTCTGCTGGAAACCTCTCTGCCTGCTCTGCACTTGGGCTTGGGTGTACTGCTGCTGGTTCTGCTGATGAAATACCTGGGCCTGAGGCAATAAGGGTCTCGGGTACTGCTGCTGCTGCGTAGGTGCTGGTCCCCTAACCGATGGACTGGTTAGGTTAGAAGAAGACGAACTACCCCTATTCGGGCAGGCTCCTATCTTGTGATCTGCCGCTCCACAAGCCAGGCACAATCCCTGTACCCTACGATAATCTGCCACCACATGGCCTGGCTTCCCACAATGAGAACATCCCATCGCGGAAGTCTGTATCTGCTTCTGCTGCTGCAGGTACGTTGGGGTCGAATGCTGAACCGACGTTACTGAGGCCGCCCGCCTCGGAGTTTTAATAGTCAAATTCCTAGCTGCCGGGGCTGGAGCTGTTGATTGGTGCATCTGATTGTGGGACCGCTTCATACATCCGGTCCTATCCACGATCCTCTGGGAGGTATACTCATGCCTCATAGCTGCTCTCAATACCGCATCGAACGTTTGGTACTCGAACTGCTCGACTGCCAACAAGATCTCCAAATGCAGTTCCTGCTGGAGCCGCTGGGCCCTATCAAACTCGGTTGCCACCAAGGTGGGGGCAAACCTACTGAGTCTAGAAAACTCAGATGCGTAACTGTCGACCGTTCAGCCTCCTTGCTTCAAGTTGGTAAATCTCGTCTGCAGGTCGTACCGAGCTACAGCATCAAAATACTTCGTCTGGAATCTTTCTCTAAATACTGTCCAAGCAATGGATGCCACTAATCCCATGGCTTGCACTGCCCACCAACTGCGAGCCAAATCCAGCAACTGTAGGCGTACCACCGCCACCTTCTCATTCTCAGATGTCCTAGCTGCTTCCAGAATCACCTAGGTATCCTGAAGCCAAGCGTCCGCGGCAATCGCATCTTCGCTGCCGTCGAAGAAGGGAGGGTTCAAGTGCTTAAAGCTGTTGGCCGCGCTGTTCTCTGGGTGACCGTCTCTTGTCAAAGCATCCGCCACTACCTGGTGTAAGGCGTCTCCTCAACAATCCTGGGAAGCTAACAAGGTCCTGATGAGACCTACCAAGGTGCCATCGTCAGGCTCGACAGGCTGGACGGGCCGAACTGGGGGCTCTCTTCCAGTAGGCACAACTCTGGAGGCTACTCCGGAGTATTGGGCTTGATCTCCGGGTTGCTGCTGGTCCACGGGAGTTGTTCCGTCTTGCTGATCGACTGGTTTATGAACAATGTCGTTGAAGAAAATGACATAGGAAATAATAAGGAAGGACCATGACAGATCAACGATACAAGCATGTGATCGGGTCAAGATTCCAGAGATTCAGAGGATATAAATGGAGATCAAGGACGAGTACTGATTGAGACATCTATTCGATAAATCCTCACATTTCTTGAATGCCAAGACCTGCATGGGCCACCCCTTAAACCACGTGACGCCCCAGAAATAGAATACTGGAGAGCGGGGGCGAACATAGCCAGCTACGTATATTGAAATGGAGTCCACCTCGCTATACGGTCATGGCTGTCTAGATATGAGGGTTTACTATAAGCCAACGGTCTCTTAAGGTCAAGCCTATTGTCTCAATCTCAAGCAAGTAATATAATTACAAGATGTTAGACCACCAAATATACAATAAAAGGCGTCCCAAATATTACATATTCAGTTGATCATGAAGCTAGTCGTACAAAATGCGAGGACTAGCAAGAGTTAAGTCATACATGATCAACCCTAGGATTTGTTAATCATGTTTACAGCCCGTAGGCAGACAGTAAGTAAATAAGCATCGAGCTAACAGGTGTTCGCCGGCTAAACGTCTCAAAAGAATAATTTTACAATGGAGCGGGTGAAACAAAATAGAAAACCCACTCGTAGCCCGGGTTCCTTCTAGTCGCCACCATCAGGCTGGAGGTTCGGTAGATCCTCGGGTGCTGCTCCGAAATTTGGCCACACAAAACCAGCTGGGTCAAACCCCAGAAAGAGCAAGTGCCACAAGGGAGGCCACGAAATAAGAACAAAACCAGCATATCAGAACATAAGAAAAATGAAAGAATAGTACAGGTAATAAAAGTACAACAGGACAGTAAACGACTAGGGACATGGAACCATTCCGGGAGCCAGATTACAACCCGTAAACCAAACAAGGACCGGGGTTGTAATCCTTCGCCTGAATAGCACTCGTCTTTATCCATTTATTGTTAAAGATAAGTCAAACAATCATGTTCAGGGGTACCAGGTACAGGGACTAGACGAGACTTAGACAAGGCTGGACACCATCCATTCACAAGCGGCCAAGCAATTACTACGGCTTACTACTTTAACTAACTAGGGTTATCACAAGCCTAATTACTAATAAGATGCAATAAGAATTTTCCAGTCCCAAGCCCTGCAGACTACCCAGTTATCCTTCCGCGGGTTGAGAGTATGTTTGGGTACATCGCCCAGGAGACGATATACCCTTAGGTGACTTAGAGGGTACAACATATGACAGTGTGCTGGAAATGTGCTCTACTCGTCGGCAAGCTACAAGTCCAATTAAAGCGTCCAGATAACGAGATTGCCTGTGACTGGAAATTCTCCATGAACTATAGTTTGATCTAGTCATTAGCCTAATCCATATTCAGTGCGAATCCCTGACCGTGGGAACCAGGGAGTCACGTCCTAGACATGATGCAAAACAAGACAAGTGGATTGCACAAGCAAGCAAGCAGGAGCACCCACGGTGTTAGAGTTAGTTACAAGAGTCAAGTTACAAGTCCAAGTCAAGTTACGAGTCCAAGTCAAGTTACGAGTCCAAGTCAAGTGTGCGTCGCTACGGGCCACTATCAACATCTGGTTTCCGAGATAAATCATGAATCACAGGTTACAAGTCAAGTGTGTACCCCATCGGGTCACTATTAAGAGATCAGATGTACTAAAATCATACTTCACAAAATCAGGAAAACCGTATTAGTCATAAGCAAAATCATCGAAAATTGTGTCAGGTCGTATTGGGTCAAGATGGTCGTACTGTGTGGAACAAGATCTCAAAATCCGATCCACAAAAGAGAAGCCAAGTCCAAGAAATAAACTAAACCATCATGGGCAAGTGGGTTGCACAGAGGGTGGATGGCGCCATGGTGAAGTGCGCCGGGGGAATGGATGGCACAGGGGTAAAGTGCGCCGGGGATGGATGGCGCAGGGGTGAAGTGCGCCAGGGGAATAGGGGATCATGGGTGAAGTGCACCGGGGATGGATGGCGCAGGGGTGAAGTGCGCCAGGGGAACATAGGAGCAGGGCCGATGGCGCCGGGACCAATGGCGCATAGGCCAATGGCGAATGGGCCGATGGCGCACAGCCGAGGGCGCACGGCCGAGGGCGCATGGGCCGATGGCGCAGGGGCATGTGGCGCAGGGGGGAGGGGTGGCACAGTTCGCCAAGGGGCAAGCTGCGCTGGTTAGCACTGCGCTAAAGAGCGCCGACCGAGGAAGGCTGCACTGTTCAGCCCAGGGGGCTGAGCGCAAGTCAGCCCTGCGCTAAAAAGTGCTGGCCGAGGGGGGTCTTCTTCTGCAAACCGAGAGAAAACTCTCAAGAACACCAAAATTCAATTCTTCATAACTTGGCCAAATCAAAACCAAATGTAGATTTGAAAGTTCTAACTTGTGTAAAATTGAATTCTCTTCCACATAGAAGCATCAAAACAAGCAAAAATCAAAGTTTGATAGATCAAAACCAAGAATTTCCAAAAATGGTTAAAACCTAGATATAGAAAAATGGAAGCTCCAAATTACAAGATGCCAAGCTCTAATGTTGTTTTCCATGGCCTAATCTAGCTAATAGACAAATAAAATGTGGTGCCTATTTGGTGGCAAGGTGCACTTGCCTATGGAGGTTGGTGGATGAAGGAGGAAGAAGAAGATGAAGAAATTAATGGAAACTATGGAGGAGAGAGAAAGTTAGGTGGGGATTTAATGAGGGTGGGTTGTAGTGGAATGAGGGTGGAGTATAGGTTAGTGTGTTCCATGGGGATTTAAAACTCAAAATTAGGTGGGGATTTAAAATCAAACCAAACCAATTAAAACCGAGCCGAGCCGAAACCCAAAATACGAGAAAACTCAAAATTCCATAAGTCGAGAAAATAAAATACATGCCAAAATCCGATTACGAGTATTAATACAAAATACGGGAAATGGGGGTGACAATCCGGGAGGAGGAGTTACATTATGTTATGATTCCATGCAATGGCCCACAAGGGGTGATACATGGTAAGCCCATAAATGGGTGATTCTGGAAATGCCCATAAATGGGTGATTCAAGGAAGACCCTGTGATCATGAGAGTACATGTCATAAGTGATCAATGAACCGTGAAGCATAGTGATACACCATGTAAGTGAAACGCACATAACATGTAGTATCCGATGCTCCCTGAGGGATAACATCTCAAGAAGGGATCCATATAGTACTAATCCGTGTGACCAACGTGACAGTATCAAGTAAAGTAATTTAAAGCAGGAAATTAATTCTAAACAGGATATGAAATGATCATAGAATGTACTCGCCTGATGTCTGAATGTCCAAAGTAAATATACTGTCCGAGGAGAGGTGTCTGGCTCCTAATCAGAACAGCACAAGTCATAACAAATCCAAAATGGCAATATGAAGTTCTACTATGCATTCTACATGATTCTAGGTCAATCTAGACCAAAGTCAACTCTTGGTCAACTTGGTCAACCCCGAAAGTCAAACCTAGGTCAACTACGGTCAAACTAGGTCTAACAATCTAAATTAGGTCAAACAAGTTATTCTAGATCTAAACAAACTAAGTATGTACAAATCAAGTATCCAAGATAGCTACTAACTCATAGCCTAAGTCACTTGCTAAACCAAGCACAAAACTAAACCATAAGCTAACAAGGCACACAAACTTAGTTGTATAATGTATATATATTATTCACATTCACATATTCATATACATAGATATATATAGGAAAGCTATATATATAGGCACACATATATATATATATATATATATATATATATATATATATATATATATATATATATATATATATATATATAAAGAGAGGTAAAAGAGTAAGTCAGTATGTGTGTGTTTGGCATGTGTGTGAAAGGATATGTGTTAATGTTCTAAAATTTAGTGATAGGTAGGTATATGTGACATTGGATACATGATGTAAAAGGGTGTATGAATGCATGTGTGTAAAAGGTTATAGGTTAACTCAGTTTATAGAAATGCATACATACATACTTACTTGTATACATGCATACATACATATCATGTATATTACATTTACATGATACATATATGTATACTTGTATTATATTATACTTACATTCATGCATATTAGATACTTGTATTTATATTAACATATTGCAAACATTTATTTCATTCATACATCTATGCATTACCTACATGTTTTATACATATGCATATATTGTATATTCATATCATTTCATACATTAACATAGAGACATACAAACATGCACACATCATATATTTTATACCTTGTACTACCTTGCATATCATGTTATATATTATCATTCATTCCTTTCATATATTACATTATCTTTAAGTTGAATACATCATATATGGATACAATACATTATCTTGCATGCTTGCATTCATATATTACATTCTATATTACCTATATACATGTATTTCCTCCATTCATTCATGCTTGCATCATATACAGTACATTACCATACATGTTATCATTATATATTGTATTATAATATTTATACATTATGCATTTATATCTATCATTACATATATATCTTGCATTCATATCTAGCATTCATTATATACTTTCATGCATACATTATATATCATTCTTTCATTCATGCATTGCTTATATGCTTTATATTAATTACATTCATACATGCTTGCATTCATCCATATATATACATTAATGTTAAGAGAATATATATCATATATATCATTTCATTCATCTAATATATCATGCATTACATACTCTATATTTATTTAATATCCATACTACATAGGCTCATAGGTTGCACAAAATGCATATATCGTATAGTCACTCTTCTACTTAAAATCAATAATGTACCAATTGGGCATTCACGAAATTCTAGGATTATATTATGTCGTAGTCCTTTGTGTTAGCTTTTCGAAACTTTAAACGGATCACATTTTCGTGTCCGGAAGCTCCCGGAATCGCAAAAACACCGAAACACGTTCGTCTTTCGTACAGCTGACACTCAAATAATTTTACAAAAAGTTTTAGAACAAATTTGCCATATTAAAATATATATTTGGAAAGCTAACTTCGATACGGTTCTTTTAAAAAAAAGGAGATAAATCGGAGTTCTAAGCTAAAAGTTATGACATTTCTAAGTTGCTTTGGTTAATAAAAACGTGGATGAATATTATGACGAATTTGGGTTGACCAAGATACTTGGATACCAACATAGGTATCCAAATAAAAATCATTCTAACCATCCTAACTAATATCAATCCACTCTCTAGCCATTCTAAAACTAAATTTAAATATCTATTTAAACTATTATCATACATACATACACATGGGGTGTCCTAATTTGGGATCTATCAAGTAGGACACAAGACACATATCTAAAATTCTCAAGAGAGCTCCAAATGGTCTCAAATTTGAATCTAAATGGGACACATGCATGAGGATGGATCCTACGGATTCAAAACTAATTTATATGCAAAGAAAATCAATTTAGAGGATGGGTTTTACCTATTGGGAGTGGAATCCCAATGAAATCCTTTAGGACACGGCTTCGATACGAAGATCCCTCAAAGTGGACACTCCTCCTTGCACTCCTCTTCCAATCCTTGGTAGCACCCTTCCCTTGGAGAATGGGAATGATTCAGGAAAGGTTTGGTGAAGGAATGATTTGATTTGGAGATCAAATCAATGGAAAGGCTCTCTAAAATTGGGAAAGAACAAAAGAAAAATAAAAGAGGCAAGAATGTAATGAATGAAATGAATCATTCTCCCCTAAAGGTGGCTGCCATAAAGAGTCCATTAGGGCTAATGGGAAATGTCCTAATTGCCCCTTTCTAGTGTCATATGGTTAAGTCTATACTAGGTTCAAGTTTGGGGTCAAAATGATCTAGTTTTGAGTCTCTAACTTAACCATTCTAACATGATAAAAGTTAGTTTTATTAACTAACTTTATATTGGGTCTTGTGAGCCATGCTTAACTTAATATTGGATCTCATCTAGAGTTCAAGGTACCCGGGTCACAATACAAGTCGGAACGAGACGAAACTCAAACCCGACTAAACAAATCCAATAAAAACAATATTAAAAATATAAAATTTTCTCAAAATATTAAAATATAAAAAATGACTAAAATCATAAAACATCAATTTAAATATTATTAAAATAATTTAAAATTCTCCAATTAATCAAAATCCTAAATAATTCAAAAGTCACAAAATAACCAAAATATCCTTAGCCTAAAAAGTTGTAAATAGTCATTCTAATCATATGGTTAGGTCCACATGGTCATGGTTAGTCTCTAAGCTTAGCAAAACTAGGGATTAACTAGTTAACCATCAAAATCATAATTCAACATTTTAAATAGTTTTAAATTGATAAAAAAATTACCAAAAAATCACAACATGAGTTAAATCTTATTATCGATTAATCAAAATTATAAAAGTTCAAAATTATCCTCATTTTAGAAAAGTAGGTGTTACAAGTCTACCCTCCTTAGAAGAATTTTGTCCTCGAAATTAAGATGGTCGTACTTTTTCTAGAGTCTCGTCCCCAACAATCATGGTCTCAGAGCTTACCTAAATCATACGATTAAAAAGGATGGCATACAGGATCATGGCATATAGTGGTAGTGAAAGTCTCATCTAGGTATACTAGTCATGCTAACCAAAAGGGTCATAGGGTATCAAACATACAAGCAATCAAGAGTGTTAAACTGGAAATGATACAGAAATAACAAATCATCAAAACTGTAAGACAGTCTACCATCCTATATAAAAACTGGTACTTATCAGAAAATAAAATAAGATAACTACCAATTATCTATAAAGGGGTACTATTCAAAGAAAAATCAAAATCAAAAGTTAAAGAATGAAAGTCAATTGCATTGAAATCCAATCACAATATATATATATATATATATATATATATATATATATATAGAGAGAGAGAGAGAGCATTAGAGAGGGAAAAGCTAGCATTATGTAAAGGTTATGTGGTTAGTGTGTGTATGGGTGTATGTGGACATGTTCATAGGGTTAGATAGTAGACGTGTGTGTGTGTGTGTGAAATATACATGAAAGTGTATAGGAGGATTTGGGTTTCAAAACAATAGCTATCAAGTTACACTACTCATGGCATATTGGTTAAACAATCTACAATGCACAACCTATTTACTCATAACATGCATGGCTAACCATATATATACATATATCTATATGTATAGAGAGGTAGAGATTTAATTATGTATCTATATACATTATAACATGTATGCATAAACTATATATATATATATATATATATATATATATATATACTTATATAGATATATGAACATAACATAGAGATGAAGGGTTAGGTTTACATGGCAGTTGTGAACATTAGTGTACATTAGCGTAGAGTGTCAAGAGTACATGGGTTATAACTTAAAATGAAGGGTTCAATCATTCAGTTCAGTTTAACATTACATATTAAATCTGAAATTGAACTAAACAATTAAAATCAATGTGAAAAATGTTAACATGTATTCAGTTTTAGCATTTTCAAAAAATTCGAACATCAAACCAACCCAATGTTTATCACAACCTAACATATAAAAATATGAAACCTAACATTATATTCGTACATACAACAATGTATATACCTCAAAATATTATATTTAAAAACAATAATTTGAACTAATATTTAAAATCCAGTATTAAGGGTTAATATACACACAGTCTCAGATTTGACAAGTTCAAACACAAAACTCAACAAATTTCTTTAAGAATTGAAACCTTGTGTATAAGATACATGTGCAGTGATGTAAACAAAACTAATAACATGAAATTTATATTTAAATTATGAATTTAAACTGGAAAAGCATAGAACAGTCTCTGATATTGTACTGTATCAGAATATTGGGGTTTTGAGAATTTAAACATCAATAACATATTAATATGCATTTAGATGGGTTGATAATCAAAGTGTAGCATGCATACGTGTCAGACAAAGTGTCTGTGTCCACTATATATATTCTCATGTCCCACTATAAAAATCAAATTCTATTTCAAGACCAACATTTAGATTCCTACCAAGATTGCAAAGCAGGTGATTGATGTGATCAAGACAGTTTTATTATTATTATTATTTAATACAAAATAATAGCAAGAAGGAAATAACTATAAAATATGTTCTGCTTATTTGTTTAAAACAAGGAACCATTTTGAAACCAGAGCTATAATATCAAATCCAAGATAAGGTCTAGCAAAAGCATCAATTTATTATTTTAAGAAGAGATTCATAGTAAGAAGTTACACAAAGGTTTATAATACAAGTAAAGCTACTCCTACTCCTAAGTTAAATAATGAGAAACAAAACAAACAAAACAATTTTTTTTGAAAGACTGAACAAAAGTAGAGAAAACTTATTCAAGAGCATTTAAGGTACAATCTGATAATCATATGCGTCTATCCAAAATCATGGTGCTCCAAATCTTCGTTATACTAGTAAGCAAGGCTACGATAATCACAGAGTCCTTGACTAAGGTACATACCTCTAGGTTCATGGTATTTAAAATTTCTGTATTGCCGCATGTGACGGCAAAAACCTTAAATTTCCACATCCGAGAAATAGGTCCAAAATCTGACTATATGTCCTCACTATGCCAACTAACATGACTATCAAAGATTATAGATCCCATAACTGAGGTGACCTAGCCCATATGATTTTTTTTCTCAGAAGAAAAAGCAAACATAACACAGAAACAACAGAACAAATTGATCAGTCAACAAGGAACAGATGGAATCGAATTTCAAGATAGTTATAAGAGACAATTGCAGAAATAGAATAGAGAAGAACAGAACTTGCAGCAAGATCTCTAATGGTCTGTGCATCCTCGACTGTCCTGATGATAGCTCGCCCTGCTGGTTTCCCCTGGTTTGCTGATGATGCTGCATGAACCGCTGCTGCTGAGAGAAATCGAGAATGACGGGAAAAAGTCTCTGTACAGATAGAGGTGCACCTCCAATGTAGCAGAAATGCCAACCTGAGTCAGCACAATAGGAGCTGCGGTCTCGAGGCCCTGATGAACAGGACGAGAGGTGGCCAGCCTCTCGATAGTATTCCCCGGACCGGAGCGATGCGATCATGTCTCCATAACCATCATAAAGACAGATCAAAATAAGAAACAATTACTGGAAATGAAGTAAAAATTCAAATGAGGACAGTTATATTCAAGGAAAGACAATAAACAGCAAATTTAGATAAAATGAATCTGATTAAGAGTTTTCCTAGTGTGATTGAGTACCCTCAAAAATATCCTAATCCTACTGCAGGCTGTAGTGATACTCTAGTTCGAATACCACTACATAAACTTGATCGGCATGGGCCACTACTAAAAACGTGTCACGATCCGCACCCTAGAGTAAGGGCACGAGAAGTAGGTACGTCCAGCCTACGCCACAGTATCGGCAGTAGAACGCTGTCCTAGGTCACAACATCTAACAATCTAATGCTAAACAGTTTATACTCCCCGAATGGGGGTGACATAGTAGAAAGTAAACTCAATCACAACTAAGAAACAAGAAGTACGATATGATATAAAACTCAAAATAAAGTACAGAAGATCAGAAGAGTCTAAGTGTCTAAGATAACATCTCAGCACACATCCAGAAATACAAGTCTCAACTACTGAATATGAAAGAATATATACAATCCAGATCCCAAATGAAAGTAATAATAAAACCTAGACTAGGGAGCCTCAGTCTCTATAGCTAATGGATCTGGCTGGAAATCCGGATCAATGGTGTCATCTAGAGCTGCCCCGTAGTAGGTATCCACACAGGCCTCCTCCTCGTCCTTTGTAATATTTTCAACAGTTCCAGTCAGGACAGGAGCGAGCACAATACATCTCAACATATCATAGTAGGTTAGAAAATATAATCATGCAGTAAAGTAAGATACAAGAACTGAAAGAAAGTATAGAATGTAAACAGAGAGAGAACTGTAATAGAAATATTTACTATAAGTAGAGAACTAACAGTGGCCAGTGAGTCAGAGTACAATATAAACATGTGAATGGCATAGGAGATTCTGGAAACTATACTATGGATTGATTCTGGGAACTACACTACTTGGTTATTATTCACATGTCTACTTCTACTCCCCCGTACCTCCAATCAATACACAAGGATCCAGCCAGGTTATGTTATGATTCCATGCAATGGCCCACAAGGGATGATATATGGTAAGCCCATAAATGGGTGATTCTCGAAATGCCCATAAATGGGTGATTCAAGGAAGACTGTGTGATCATGAGAGTACATGTCACAAGTGATCAATGAACCGTGAAGCATAGTGATACACCATGTAAGTGAAACGCACAGAACATGTAGTATCCGATGCTCCCTGAGGGATAACATCTTAAGAAGGGATCCATATAGTACTAATCCGTGTGACCAACGTGACAGTATCAAGTAAAGTAATTTAAAGCAGAAAATTAATTCTAAACAGGATATGAAATGATCAGAGAATGTACTCGCCTGATGTCTGAATATCCAAAGTAAATATACTGTCCGAGGAGAGGTGTCTGGCTCCTAATCCGAACAGCACAAGTCACAACAAATCTAAAATGGCAATATGAAGTTCTACTATGCATTCTACATGATTCTAGTTCAATCTAGACCAAAGTCAACTCTTGGTCAACTTGGTCAACCCTGAAAGTCAAACCTAGGTAAACTATGGTCAAACTAGGTCTAACAAGTCTAAATTAGGTCAAACAAGTTATTCTAGGTCTAAACAAACTAAGTATATGCAAATCAAGTATCCAATATAGCTACTAACTCATACCCTAAGTCACTTGCTAAACCAAGCACAAAACTAAACCATAAGCTAACAAGGCACACAAACTTAGTCATATAATGTATATATATTATTGACATTCACATATTCATATACATAGATATATATATATATAGGAAAGCTATATATATAGGCACATACATATATATAGAGAGAGAAAGAGAGGTAAAAGAGTAAGTGAGTATGTGTGTGTTTGCCATGTGTGTGAAAGGATATGTGTTAATGTTCTAAAATTTAGTGATAGGTAGGTGTATGTGACATGGGATACATGATGTCAAAGGATGTATGAATGCATGTGTGTAAAAGGTTATAGGTTAACTCAGTTTATATAAATACATACATACTTACCTTGTATACATGCATACATACATATCATGTATATTACATTTACATGATATATACATGTATACTTGTATTATATTATACTTACATTCATGCATATTAGATACTTGTATTTATATTAACATATTGCAAACAATTATTTCATTTATACATCTATGCATTACCTACATGTTTTATAGATATGCATACATTGTATATTCATATCATTTCATACATTAACATAGAGACATACAAACATGCACAAATCATATATTTCATACCTTGTATTACCTTACATATCATGTTATATATTATCATTCATTCCTTTCATATATTATATTATCTTTAAGTTGAATACATCATATATGGATACAATGCATTATCTTGAATGCTTGCATTCATATATTACATTCTATATTACCTATATACATGTATTTCCTCCATTCATTCATGCTTGCATCATATACTCTACATTACCATACATGTTATCATTATATATTGCATTATAATATTTATACATTATCCATTCATATCTATCATTACATATATATCTTGCATTCATATCTAGCATTCATTTATATACTTTTATGCATACATTGTATATCATTTTTTGATTCATGCATTGCTTATATGCATTATATTAATTGCATTCCTACATGCTTTCTTTCAACCATATATATACATTAATGTAAAGAGAATATATATCATATATATCATTTCGTTCATCTAACATATCATGCATTACATACTCTATATTCATTTAATATCCATACTACATAGGCTCATAGGTTACACAAAATGCATATATCGTATAGTCACTCTTCTACTTAAAACCAATACTTTACCAATTGGGAATTCACTAAATTTTAGGATTAAAGTATGTCGTAGCCCTTTGTGTTAGCTTTTCGAAACTTTAAACGGATCACATTTTCGTGTCCGGAAGCTCCCGAAATCGTAAAGACACCGAAACGCATTTGTCTTTCGTACAACTGACACTCAAATAATTTTACAGAAAGTTTTAGAACGAATTTGGCTTATTAAAATATATATTTGGAAAGCTAACTTCAATACGGTTCTTTTAAAAAAACAGGAGATAAATCGGAGTTCTAAGCTAAAAGTTATGATATTTCTAAGTTGCTTTGGTTAATAAAAACGTGGATAAATATTATGACGAATTTGGGTTGACCAAGATACTTGGATACCAACATAGGTATCCAAATGAAACTCATTCTAACCATCCTAACTAAGATCAATCCACTCTCTAGCCATTCTAAAACCAAATTTAAATATTTATTTAAACTATTATCATACATACATACACATGGGGTGTCCTAATTTGGGATCTATCAAGTAGGACACAAGTCACATATCTAAAATCCTCAAGAGAGCTCCAAATAGCCTCAAATTTGAATCTAAATGGGACACATACATGAGGATGGATCCTACGGATTCAAAACTAATTTATATGCAAAGAAAATCGATTTAGATGATGGGTTTTACCTATTGGGAGTGAAATCCCAATAAAATCCTTTAGGACACGGCTCCGATACGAAGATCCCTCAAAGTGGACACTCCTCCTTGCACTCCTCTTCCAATCCTTGGTAGCACCCTTCCCTTGGAGAATGGGAATGATTCAGGGAAGGTTTGGTGAAGGAATGATTTGATTTGGAGATCAAATCAATGGGAAGGCTCTCTAAAATTGGGGAAGAACAAAAGGAAAATAAAAGAGGCAATATTGTAATGAATGAAATGAATCATTCTCCTCTAAAGGTGGCTGCCATAAAGAGTCCATTAGGGCTAATAGGAAATGTCCTAATTGCCCCTCTCTAGTCTCATATGGTTAAGTCTAGACTAGGTTCAAGTTTGGGGTCAAAATAATATAGTTTTGAGTCTCTAACTTAACCATTATAACATGATAAAAATTACTTTATTTAACTAACTTAATGTTGGGTCTTGTGAGCCATGCTTAACTTAATATTGGGTCCCATCTAGAGTTCAAGGTACCCGGGTCAGAATACAAGTCGGAACGAGACGAAACTCAAACCCGACTAAACAAATCCAATAAAAATAATATTAAAAATATAAAATTTTCCCAAAATATAAAATATAAAAAATGACCAAAATCATAATACATCAATTTAAATATTATTAAAATAATCTAAAATTCACCAATTAATCAAAATCCTAAATAATTTAAAAGTCACAAAATGACCAAAATACCCTTAGCCTAAAAAGTTGTAAATAGTCATTCTAATCATATGGTTATGTCCCCATGGTCATGGTTAGTCTCTAAGCTTAGCAAAACTAGGGATTAACTAGTTAACCATCAAAATCATAATTCAACATTTTAAATAGTTTTAAATTGATAAAAAATTATCAAAAATCACAACATGAGTTAAATCTTATTATTAATTAATCAAAATTATAAAAGTTCAAAATTATCCTCAT
Organism: Iris pallida; assembly: GCA_029216955.1. Taxonomy (NCBI): domain Eukaryota; kingdom Viridiplantae; phylum Streptophyta; class Magnoliopsida; order Asparagales; family Iridaceae; genus Iris; species Iris pallida. The sequence goes on from JANAVB010004180.1 coordinate 65,914, forward strand.
TTTAGAAAAGTGGGTGTTATATTAGGTAATCCTTATGATCAAACTTTTAGGAAAATGTCTTTATAACTCAAATAAGACCCCAATGCATACTAATTGTCAATGTAATCTTTCTAGCCGTGGGTTTGACCTATAAGCATATAATAGTGTAGTCATCTTCCTAACTGTCACTAAGCACAAAAAATAAGAATTTACGGTAGAAATAGTTCAAGCAGGATGTAAATCAAGGATGGTAACGATAGTTCGAAACATGAAGCAAGGAAGGAGGCCAAGCTTGTGGATGAGATCCTAAACTCTATTCCTATATGCAGGCTCACATCGGTACAGTAATGTAACAGAAGTGATAAACTCGACCTGCATGGGCCACCACAAAAATATGTTACACCCCAGTCCCAAAATAGAAGGACTAGAAACGTATCATGCCAGTTGTATACATACGAGTAAAATAAAATGCTCGTATGTATACATAAGCTGTAAAATATACAAAGCCAAGACAATAAATCTCATCCACGAAGATAAATAATGATATAAAAACAACTTTGAGTTTGTCATGTATACAATCGTTGGGTGGAGACAAATCCACTACCAACCAAAATAGGGAAGAAATATACAAAGAAAGTGATTTGGTCGAGCGAAGGGGATGACGATCCAAAAGCAACATCTCGACTGAATAGAGCACAAGTCATGGCCTTAGCTAGAGCACTTACAGGAAGTCACAAAACGCACCTGGAGAAATCACCAGGTCCTCAGAGGGACGTAACAAGACACATAATATCATGCCATAAACTGAATATAAATAGCTCAATAGAAAAGTACATAAACCTAAACAGATAAGGTCCCTAACCATTTTATGTAAAACCATGCATTTTAGAGACAACGTTCTACGCAGGGGCTGTATGATAAGCCAAACAAATAAAAGAGGATTGGCAGCACGTAGCGCTCATACGAGACACTATCTGCCCTGGGCCGCAAGTAGCGCTCATCTGAGTCACTATCAGCCTAAAATGTGTATAAAAATAAAATATAGTCCCTACACTAATAGTTGTCTCCTCCCTCCCTATGATACTATACATACGTCGTCTCCACGAGACACAACATGAATCGTTTCCACGATACTGTTTTAGTCATAATAACTGCTAGGTCTTCTATACAAATCTATTAGCAGTTATATCCTAACGCATGGCCTGTACGCACCAATGATTAGTTAGCATGCAAGTCCGTATCTATATGCGAATCGCGACTTCGTGGCACACAAGTGTCGAGGCCAATGAATGCAACACACACAAAGGGTGGTCCCTTAACTCTAGGCCAAAGTGCAACAAGAAAACTAAAGTATAGTAATTTGCATCTACATACAGTTTTGAAAGAATAATTTTATATTTGCTAGAAATAAGTAAAAACATGCATGATATTGAGCAATTAAATAAACAGTAAAGGCAAGGTGTCTTGCCTGATGTAATGCCTGGTATTGTGCGGTGTTCTGACATGTCCCAATAGTCCAATAGCCGTGGTCGATGTGTAGTAGTCTGAAATCGTGAGAAAATAGGCTTATAGAATTAGTCACAAGTAAGGTTGACAGATAGTAAGAATTTACGGAGAAAAGAATTTTACCATTTTTAGAAAATATTAATAATACAAAATTATTTTCTTAGTTAAAATAATTTATAGCTAAACCTTTGAAAACACAGAAAACTCATTTTAAGGGAAAAAACCTATTTTTGTTAAATAAACATTTGTAGTTCAAAACTTACATAAAATATCATAAAATAATACTATAATTAGGCTTTGAAATTCAGTTTTAAATTACATATAGTGTTAAGACCTAATAGCTTATATAGTTTCTTAGAAATATTATGTTAAAGTACTAATACTATTTGACTAATCATAACTAGAATATACAATTGTATATATACATTTCATTATCCTGTACTTAAAAGTAGTATCAATATGGTGAACTAATAATTCATAATAATATAGATAATAACAATAGTACATAAAGTATGTATTTGTCAAATACAGTATAATCAAAATGTCTTAATTTAAAGAAAAAATAAAGAAGATAAAATATATAGTGATTTCAACAGCAGCTGTTCTGCTGTTTTTCCCATCATATAAAGTGAGTAGCTTTTAATAGAAAAGTAACAAATATATTAAGAAGCTTTTAGAAGGGAACATGGTAAAGGAAAGAGAAAATAACAAGGAGAAACAAAATAGGGTGAGAGAGAGGAGACGGAGAGTAATAAAGTCGGGGGGGGGGAACTGAAAAGAGGGAGGCGGAGAGAGAACAAGAAGCGGGAGAGGAAGGGGAGGCGATCAGAAGAAGGAGAAAGAGGAAGAGTGGAGCGGAGAGAGGTGAGAGGGGGTTACCGGAGGGCTGCGGTGGCCGCGACCAAGGGAGGCGGCGGAGCACGAGGAGTGTTTGGAGGTGGCGGCGTTCGCAAGCAGCGGCCGCGAGAGCTCAGGCAGCGGCGAAGCGTGTTCACCAGCGTGATCACGGCGCTAGGCCGTTGGGAGCCAGGCAGTGGCGGCCCGGATGAGGGACGCGGTGGCGGGGCTTCTCGGCGCGACGGAGCTCGCAGGCCACTAAGAAGGTGAGTGATGGTAGTGGTGGTGTAGTGTGGTTATGGACTGCGGTAGAGGTGGCCGCGGTGGTGTGATATCTTTATTTGTTGTTGTTATTTTGGGGATTTTGGTGGCGATGGTCGGCCACTCGGGTCGTAGTGGCCGGAGGACGACACTATGCTGGTTTTGTTGTTGTTGTGGTTGTGGTGGTGGACGATGACGGTGACGGTTGTGGTGGTGGCAGGGTGTCGTCGAGAGGCTGTGTGGATGTTCGTCAGAGAGTTGGGTAGTGGGTGGTCGGATTTGGGTGTTTGGTGAAGGGATAGATGCTGGTGGTGGTGTCGAAAAGAGGGATTGATGGTGAGGGGGTTGTTTGCTGTTGTAGAAGATTAGGTGATAGTCTGATGGTGATGAGGCTATAGTAGGGGAGAACTCCGACGAGGGTGATGACAGGGAGGAGGCTGCGACTTGGGCGGCTGTAGGCTAGGTATAGAACATCGTGTCGAGATTGTCGACGTAGAGGGGTTGCCATGTATATGTAAAAATATATATAGTGGATGGTATTTTCCATAAACTAATTCTATTTATTTATTGTGTTTCTGAGAAAATTACAACTATAGGAATCTGATCTAGAAGACGATCACTTTATCCCTTGGACGATGCGATGAAGAAGGCTCGAATCTCGAAGAACTTTGACAGCAACTAGGCAATCTCTCTATTCTCTTATAATTTTTTTTTGTTGAAAGTGGAGAAACTCTCTTTTATAGAGTTCTGGATAACTGCTCTGGGCATACACTCAGTCAGTTACTTGACGTGTGCATAACTGCAGGGATGCGTGGCAAATTTTGGTGGAGACACATTGGAGTACGGTTGAGAGTAGGGGAGTATATCCAGGAGAGATTGATGGCATGAATGCCACATTGCATAACTTCTGAGTGAGTGGGTAACCGAATACAGGACACATGAGAACGTGTGTTGACTGTACATTTGAAGTAATTCTGAATTTATTTGCTTTGATACGCTATCTTTTGGAGAAGCATGCCTAGCATATACTGTGTTGTTTGAAGAGGAGTCATATGGAGTCTATACACTCACTTGATGAGGAGTCGTATGAAGTCCATACGCTGCCTTGATGAAGAGTCGTATGAAGTCCATACGCTGCCTTGATTAGGAGTCGTATGAAGTCCATACGCTGCCTTGATGAGGAGTCGTATGAAGTCCATACGCTGCCTTGATTAGGAGTCGTATGAAGTCCATACGCTACCTTGATTAGGAGTCGCATGACTGGGGAAGTAGACACGTGGCTGTCCTCAATCTTCTCGAATACGCCATATCTCTTAATAACTGATGAATATCTCTCGAGCGTCGTGTTGCAGATATGACGGCTGACAGGCTGTCAGAAATGACAGTAATGATGGCTGTGCATTTATGATGGCTAATGAGCTGTCTTCGTAAAAGACAAAATTAACTCTCAAAAATCTATACGACGGTTAATTCTCCTAAGACAGCTGTTCTTTGCACGAAAGACGAAGTGTCAGATTCATTGTCCACTGAGTGTATGCTGTGCTGTAAGTCGAGAAATAATAATATATTCACTGAGCATATGACTTTTGTACTGAGCGTATGGCCTTTGGCTAAGCGTATGGCCATTGATCGACTTGGTCTTATGTCAGCGTGTCAAAATTTTCACACCCTACAAGACCCCCTTCAAAGTTTTCAAACTTTATGATTTTCAAAAGTTCGAAATTACTTTGAAATTCAAAGTGGGAATAAGTCTTGACACGCTGGCATGAGTTTGTTATCTCCTCGATATCAGTGCATATCTCTAGGGATTCTGTATTTTGAAAATAGTTGCCGTTTGGGCTTCACTTTCTCCTATAAATAGGCTTTTAAGAACTTAATTCTTTTTTTTACTTTTGCCTTCGTCTTTGAGAGAGAAACCAGAGCTCAATTTTTCTTCTTCTCTAACCTAATCTTTGTCAATGGCACCCAAGCTCGACGTTGCTGCGAAGGGGAAAGGCAAGGCTCCTGCAGAGCCGTCTTGACCCGCCGTCGCGACCACTAGGAGAACCGCCGAGTAGCGTCTTCCACAGAGCGAACATCCGTTGAGACCCCTCTATGGTGAGGATGGGGACGATGAACAGTAACTATCCCCTTTTTAGGGCTCTGGTTAGGACAAAATCAGAAAACGTATCCCTTTTTAGGGTCAATACGTCAGAAAATACACTTCCCTCTTTAGGGTTTAGTAGTATTCCATGGTTTTCGTCTATACAAAAAATATGTTTTGAGCGTATTTCTGTAAGATACGCATATCTTTGATAGATATGTCAAAATATGCTGATCTGAAGGAATACGCTATGTCAAGTCGTCTCGTTGAGATACGCTGACTCTTTTATTAGCGTATCTTTAATGAACGTCTTGCTAACCATTCACTGTTCTTTAAAGAATTCCATACGACTGCTTGCTTTGGTTTAGACATACACGTAACTGAGTGTATGTTGAACTTAGAATCTATCAAACGCTTAGGATAGACTGAGCGTAGATTAATCCTTGATCTTGACATACGCTTAGGATGAACTGAGCGTAGGTTGAGCTTTAAACTTGACATATGCTTAGGATGGACTGAGCGTAGACTAATCCTTGAACTTGACATACGCTTAGGATAGACTGAGCGTAGACTAATCCTTGAACTTGACATACGCTTAGGATAGACTAAGCGTAAGTTGGTCTTTGTACTTGACATACGCTTAGGATAGACTGAGCGTAAGTTGGTCTTTGAACTTGACATCCCTTTGTATTAAGGATTTTTAACTTCTTATTTCTCCTTTGTAGTGGATATTCTGGCCCAAGAAGCTCAGTTTGAAGGATGTGCAGGGAGCAACTATAAAAGTGATCTATCCCATGTCCACTTTCCACAGTTTGATGAACCTTCTACAAGGATAGCCATTCTGAAAAATCAAGACAGCGAAACCCTGCTGAGTCTAATAAGTGGTTAACCACTGCAGAGTGTGGACAGTGTTACTCACTCAAAACCGGCATTTCTATTCGGGGATGCTATTGACAAAGACTCCCAGCCAGCCTCCGATAAAGTGTCATACTCGTATTACCGGGATGGCGATGCGACCCAGCCGATGTACTTGACTGGATTGTCTAAGAGTATCAACATAGCTCGCTTGTTCCACGCAAGTCACCAAAGGCACATGAAGTGGGATATTACTCCAACCCGTCAAGCAAAAGCTGGATGGGTAGGGTACAGACAGGGAAGATTTTACAGTGGTACTGAGCCGTATGTCTCAGTTTTGCGAGGATTATTACCATCCATAATTCCTCCTGAGGATTCTGCACTTCTGATGCCAGTTAGAGTCCCGATATTTGCGAACGAATTTGCACAGCTAGAAAATGTTGTCTATCCAAAACAATCCATGAGACTCACTAGTCTCGTGAACCCAGAGAATACTAGATGGACTGCTCTCGTGAGATGGATTCTGAGAGATTATGGAGCACAGCTGAAGGCAATAGGCCTGTATGATGCCATCAAGTGCACTGCTTATGGTTTTAGGCCGAACCCAGATTTGTTTCTGGCACTAGCAGAAAGGTATAACTACCGCACTGGAACTTTTATGACTCCGAGAGGCGAGATGGGATTCGCTCTCCATGAAATGGCGTACATTTCTTAGCTGCCGACAGGAGATCTACCGTATGAGGAGTATATCCCGTTTATTGATGAAATGAACAAGATCTCTGACGCCAATCCGCTAATTCTTCATGTATTTGAAGAATTAATGTGCCACTACAGTATCTGTAAGGCCTTTTATAAGGCAAAAGATGTAGATTCAGGCTGCTATACTTCGAAGTGGATGGCCTACTTATTCCAAGGCCGCACCGAAGAAACTCAGAAGAAGAAGAAGACCGAATAGTATATTGGTCATTTTAAACCTCTGAGTCAAGCTGAAATTGACAGATTAATCCGGGAGACCACCCATAATGACATCATCATTGAAGAAGATGAAGGCACCTATAAAGCTGGTGATAGGTTAGAGACCTAGCCGGCCTTTATCTAATGAAGGTCATCTGGCTGGATTTCTATCCCTTTGGCTGAGAAGATTCGTAGTACCCGGCACCTGTTCAGCAGACAGGATGCACAGAGGAATCGTATTACAGCAGTCCGTCTGACGTTCGGGTACAAGATGGACTTGCTAACGGCGATGACATGCCGTCTGAATGCTGGTTTAAGGGCATATGCAGACAGAATGTTTAACCTGGCGAGGAAAAAACTAACAGCATTTCCTCGGATAGAAATGCCCTTCACATATTTGTACGGCTGGCTGCTCCTCCACTTTGAGTCTCTTATGAGTGCTGGACTGGCTAGACCAGATGATACTTTCTTAGAAAGATACCATCATACGCCCAAATGGAAATATGACACCTTGACAGACTGCAGGACCATACTGAATAGGGGAGAACTATGGAGTTTCACCTGTGTTCCTCTGCCTGTCGGTTATGAGACTATGACTGCGAAGATGATTGATGGCACTGGTGCCAATGAATTGGATGATGTTCAGCACGAATGGCTGAAGAGGATCAGACCATCTCACCTGGTCTGTCGCCATGACGACATTACTTATTTGGAGCCATATCTTCCGAGTAGATTTGCTCGGCAATTTGGTTATGATCAATTGCATGTAGGGAATGCAACGACATGCTTCAATCATCACGGCGGCTTGATCGATGGTGCTAGAGCCTGGATATATTATATTGCCAAAGGCACTGGAGCTACCTTTACGATACCAGATCCGGTGAATCATCGAAAAGGAGCTAGGATGTTGGCGTCTTATGCCAAGTTTTATGTATCTGTGAATACATTTGATGAGAAATTTAGCATCTTGGGTAAGAGCTTTATTCATGTTACTAAGAAGTCAGCCAAGTCGACTCTGCCAAAAAATTGTCATGATCGGGAGGATCCTCTCGCTACCAACGAGATTTATAAAGAAGTCTCAATGGGGAATCTCTTTCCTGATGAACTTCATCAGCCACTACACGTACCGCTTGGAAATGTCGAAAAGAGTGTATCTGCGGAGGGTACACCGAAGAGAAAGCGTGGCAAGGGTACTTCCGGGCCCACTCCAAAAAGAGTTATTCGAGCAGAAGGTCGTAGTCGCATAGGGATTACTATCCTGGAGACTTCTTCTGCTTCGAGTCAACAAACAAAAGATGCTGACGAAGAAGGTAGTGACCCCAAAGAATATTATCCTACCATTTCACTAATAAAAAGGGTAGAAAAAAGAAAAGTGGTAGTTTCGAAGACTACATCTGTAATTTGTCTTGATGCAGAAAGCCCCACCAATCGTACTGAACAATTGGCTCAAGAGAAACAAACCGTCCTTGCTCCTCAGCAAGGAGTTGAAGCGGGATCTTCTACTGCCGAGAAGATTATTATAGTTTCTTCCCTTGCACCCTCGGAAGTGCAGCCTACGCAGGATGCTAATATAGAACCTGCTGCAGAGGATGTGCTAGAAGAATCGGCAGCTAAGCCATCTCCTGATCGAACAACACTGGCTGCCGAGGATCTTTCCAAGGTAGTGGATGAGCATATCGAACTATCTGAAGAAGAACAGGTTAACTATGAACCTTCGTCTCATTCCTTTGAAGATGAGGATATGGAGATTGAAGATGAGTCACCAGCGGAAATCCGTGTCGATGAGTTGAAGACGGTCGGCCAACATTCGGGGTTGACTCCGGTGACAGAGAACCTTCTAGAGATAGAAGTCTATGTTCCGAGCACCTCTGGGACAGGAAGCAGTGAAATAAGACCAGTATCAGAAGACACTTTGAATAGACTGCGAATAGGGCTGAACGATCCTAGAGAAACAGAGTATGAGCCCACTTCAGGTAATATCTTATGCAGTACAGTTTTGTCTTTTCTTGCTTTTTATTGTCTTTAATTCTGATCAAGCTTCTTTGATTCCAAAAGTTGTAGGAACTACACCGGCACTGAGCTCGACTCATGCTCTACCTGTTCGGACTGAGGTTGGTGAGGGAAGCTCGCATTTACAACATTTTCAAAAGCACATACCTCTGTTTCCAGAGTAGAGTCCATTTCGGCTTCTTCTTTCACAATGGCAGCAACTCCTGGTTTTGAAACGGGGATAGCAAGGACCATGGCGATGTATTCAGATATTATTTATTCATATCTGGATACATTCTCCAGGCAATTCATGAAGGACGAGACTATGCCTTTTTCAAATCTTCGAGCGGCGATTAATTTCCCGCTCTTAGCTTTGCGACAGGCTGGTTATGAAACTCAGTGTACTTTCTTTGAGCATCTCCTAGATGATTTGGAAGTAACTATCCATAAATACTGGAAGATCAAAAAAGAAGATATTAAATCTTTGACTGTGGCTGAGATTGCTCAACTAGAACGTGAGGCTCAAATCCAGCAGGCTGCTTTAAAAGAATTCCTCGCTTTGTCATCTGAGAAATTAATGGCGAAGGATGAGGAAATAGTATCGACTCGTCAGAAGATACAATGTCTGGAAGCTGAGGAAATGTCTAGGGCTGAAGAACTCCAGAAGCTAAAAGAAGAATTAGCTCGTCTCCAGGAGCACATTGCATCCACAGAAAAGGAGTAATCTGATATTATTACTGCTCGTAAAACCGAAGCTACCCGCTATCAAGTCTTACAGCAAGAGCGGAAAACAGATACAGACTGATCAGATAGAAGAAACCAATCGTCGCAGTTCTATTATCATTAATTTTGACCAACAGATAGTTGTAATTGAAGCAACAGAGCGAATTCGTAAAGCTCATGAAGAAAAGATGAATAATGTACTTGCTCATATTCAGGAGATTATTACTCCTTCTAAATAGATTAATACTCACTTGTAATCAGTATTTTGATTTTGATTGAAGAAATGAGCATTTGACCTGATTTCGATTTTGTGTATGATGTTTTTGTAGAAAATATGTTCAGAGGTAAATAATACATGACATATTTTAATGGAATGAAATATACAAATGAATTTTGTAATTTCATCAGATGAGAGAAAATTGAATACAGATATAAAGATATCTTTGGACTTAATTTTCTATGATCTTTGGACTCGGAAATCAAAAGACTAGATATCATTTTCATAGAATAGAAAATATGATACTGAGATAGAAAATTCAGAGGTAATATGGACGTGATTTTCTATATGAGATCTTTATTAATCCACTGGGGATCTAATAAGACAGAATATCAAATTCTCTGGGAAGATGATATGTGGTAGAATATCAATTTCTGCTGGGGATAACGATATCGAGACGACATTTGTAGGGAAGAATAAACTCTGAAAATATCATATATCAATGAGATTTATACATAATATTTCTTTAAGAATTTGCCGTTGATAGGCATCATCGTGACTTTACCATCTATAGAGGTAAGCTGATATGCTCCGTTTGAGAAGACTTTGTTTACGATGAATGGGCCTTCCCATTTCGCATCAAACTTGCCTTTGCTCATATGTGTCATAGTCATTGGACGCTTGACGGTAAGAACAAGTTCTCCTTTCCGATATGCTCTGACTTTCACCTTTTGGTTAAAAGCTTTTGAGATTCGGGCCTGATACAGCTCAATATTTTGTTGAGCATACAATCGTTTTTCTTCTAGAGCTTCTAGCTCTTGAAGTCGAAGATGATCATTATTCTCTGTTGTAAGTTCATTGGAGATTGCGATTCTCAGAGAAGGAATCTGGATCTCGAGGGGGAGGACAGCTTCGCACCCATATACCAAAGAGAAAGGCGTACACCCGGTCGCATTGCAAACTGTGGTGCGGTAGGCCCATAAACATTCACCAAGCTTCTCGCTCCAGTTGCGTTTGTTAGAAGAAACAAACTTTTTTAGGAGTTTGATAATGGTTTTATTGAAAGCTTCCGCCAATCCATTAGCTGCTGGATTATATGCTGTAGAAGCTAGGTTATTGATTCGATGGTCATCGCAGAATCGAGTAAATTTCTGACTGACGAACTGTGGTCCATTATCATGGATAATACGCCGAGGAACACCAAATCGATAGATGACATGATGCTTGACGAAGTTGATGACGTTGGAAGTTTTGACTTCAGATAGCGGGATTGCTTCAGCCCATTTGGAAAAGTAGTCGGTTATTGCTAGAATAAACCGGTGTCCTTTTGATGATGGTGGGTTGAAGGGTCCAATGATGTTCATGCCCCAGGCCTCGAAGGGCCATGATGCCACTATCGGGTGTAAGAACTCTGACGATTGATGGATAAAGTCTGCATAGATTTGACAGGCTTTACATTTCCGAGCATATTGAATGGCGTCAGCCACCATCGTGGGCCAATAATAACCCATATATTGGATGCGATCTTGAAGTTTAGGACCTGGTTGATGGGCTCCATAAACACCATCATGTGCTTCACGGATAATCTGTTGCGCTTCCTCACCAGCGATGCATCGAAAGAGAAGACCATCATAGGTCCGACGATATAATGTCTTTGTCGTATGATTATAATAGAATCTGAGAGATCGACGCCGGATAGACGCTGCTTCGCTCGGATTATCGAGAAGTATGTCATACAATACAAAATCTAGAAATGGACGTCTCCAGTCTTCGTTTATGGCGTCTGTTTCGTTGGAAAAGATGTATTCCATAGTAGAATCGAAAGAAGACGAGGATGCTCTATCAAACCCTAATCCAGTGTTAAGGTTGGAGGAATTAAATTTATCAGGGTTGAGAGAATTTTTGTCTGGGTCATGGGGAAAACCCAAAGCCAAATTATTCTCGATATAGAATAGCTTCCGATTATAAACCACTATCACTTGTTGACGTCTGACCGGTATGGCTAGCACAGCGGCAAGATTAGCCAGAGCATCGGCTTCTGTATTACAGGCTCGTCGAACGTGTTCAATAAAGAAACCTTCAAAGGAAGAGGCCATGGAGAGTGCTGCTCGGTAATAAGGTATCAAATCCTGATGACGGACTTCATATGTACCTCTGATTTGATTGATGATAAGTTTGGAGTCTCCGTAAACTTCTAAATACTGAATATCCAGATGTTTAGCAAGTTGAAGACCGATGAGTAACGCATTGTATTCGGCTACATTGTTTGAACACGATTGATCCAAGAATAAGCCCTCTGAATAGCCAGCCCTTCCGGGGATACAAGAACAATCCCGACTCCAGCGACAATATTGCCATTGGGACCCATTCTAGACGCTCCATCAAAGAATAAATGCCAGGTAGGAGTTTCTTCAGAAACATGATTTGAATCCATAACTTCATCTGGAATCTCGTCGTATAATTTAGAATCCTCTGGAACTGCATGAGCTGCCAGGAAATCAGCAAGAGCCTGTCCCTTAACTGACTTTTGAGGAATATAGTGCATGTCATATTGAGCTAACAAGATTCCCTAATTAGCTAGTCTAGAGTTGAGAATACCGGGTTTCTTTATCATAATCCTGATAGGATTCACTCTAGAAATGACATGAATCATTTGACCGATGATGTAATGTCGCGTCTTCTGAACGGCAAATATTAATGCTAGGAATTCTTTCTCAATTGGATAATAACGTGGTTCAGCACCTGTCATTGTGCGACTGAGGTAATAAATAGCCTGTTCATGGCCATCTTTGTTTTTCTGGGCGAGTAATGCACCGAGAGAATGATCCATGGCTCGAACATATAGAAGGAATGGTATTCCTGAGACGGGAGGTACCAAAACTGGAGGGTTCATGAGGTACTGTTTGATATCGTCAAATACTTTTTGACATTCTTCGTTCCAGACGAAAGACACACCTTTCTTCAGAAGTTTATTGAACGGTCGGCAGCGTCCTGATAAGTTAGAGATGAATCTCCTGATATAAGCAATTCTTCCTTGAAATCCTCGTAGCTCTTTTAAGGTGCGTGGAGGATGCATCTCTTGGATGGCTTTAATTTTCTCGGGATCCACGTGTATACCTTTAGCGGTAATGACGAAGCCGAGAAATTTACCACTAGACGCCCAGAAAGGACTTAGTAGGGTTCATCTTAAGTTGATGTTGACGCATTAAATCAAAGATAGTCTTCAAATCTTGGATGTGATCCTCTTTTTGTCGACTCTTGACTGCAATATCATCAACGTAGCATTTGACTGTTTTCCAAAGATGTTCGTGGAATATAGTACTCATTGCTCGCTGATACGTTGCTCCTGCATTTTTGAGACCAAATGGCATCACTGTGTAACAATATGTACCGATCGACGTTCTGAAGGAAGTATGTCTCTCGTCGTCTGGAAACATTTTGATTTGGTTTTACCCCGAATACCCATCCATAAATGACATTCGTTCAAAACCATACGTGTTATCGATCATGACATCGGTGATTGGAAGAGGAAAATCGTCCTTAGGATAAGCCGCATTGAGATCGCGAAAGTCTATACAGACTCGAATCTTGCCAGTCTTTTTGAGAACAAGAACAACGTTAGCCACCCACTCAGGATGTTATTCCTCTCGGATAAATCCGGAAGCCATAAGTTTGTTGACTTCAGCCTCAATTGCATCCATAATGTCTGGACAAAATCGTCGCTGTTGTTGTTTGACCGATTTAGCATTCAGCATGATATTAAGTTTATGTGTTGCGATCTTCGGGTCTAGTCCTGGCATATCCTCATAGCACCAGGCAAAGACGTCGATGTAATCATGAATAATCTTGATCATGTCTTGCTTCTCTGTTTCTGAAAGACTTTCGCTGATGAATATTGGTTTGGGGGATCCCTCTTCACCAACATCAATTTGGATCAATTTATCTTCAATAGGAGGTTCTCTTTGCTCGAACCTGAATTCCCATTGGTTGTCTAATCTTTGAGTCCATTGTTCCGATTCGGGTGATATTTCAAAATCATCTTCACCCTCATTATTTTCTTGCGGACCATCGACGGAGACCATATTGGTAGATAGAGTAGAACGATGAAAATCACCAATACTTGTGTCGGAGTCGGAAGAATCAGATCGTTCGTCTCCATCGGATTCTGGATCCTCATGGACTTATTGATGAAAGGGGTAGGAGTAATGTAACCCAATCCACATTTTGTCCTTTCGTATTTCAAGGGAGGAATTCAAACAGGCATTCTTCTTCCTTTTCCTCTACTGAGGCCGGTTCTGAAATTATAGCCCATGTTCTTGATGATGTTTTTGGACTGCTGGCTGTAGCAACGTAGTTGTAACCTTCCGGTATCATCGTTTTTGTCGTCGTCTTCCAGATTAAGAGGATTCTGGGGCCCTTTGCAAAAGAATATTGGAGTTTCTCCTGACTTTCTAATAGGAACAAGGAAGTATGAACTTTAGACAGACTCCAATAATATATCTGTATGAAAAGTTTGAATAACTCCTATAGTTAGTGGCTCTAAGCTATCTAGCAAATATAAATAACTTTGTACATAATTACAAACATCAATATACTGTAAAGGAGATGCTTTATTGATATCAGATGCTGTATTTACAGAAGAAGGCTGAGCCTTAGTAGATTTAGTCAAATTAATGACTAAAGGGGGAGAAGAAGGGCGAGCAGAAGTTTTGTTTCGATTAAGGTCGATAACAAAAGGCTCAGAGGAGGTGAGCTCCCTTGAAGAGGATCGTGGATAAGTAGTGCATCCACTGACTGGGATGACTAGAGTATCTGGTCTAGCATGAGAAGATGGTAAGAGAGTAGTGCGTCCACTGATAGGGATTATCAGCGAGCTTTGTGGAGGTTGGAAAGGCAATGAAGTAGTACATCCACTAACAGGAATTATCAGTGGGCTTTCTTCAGATGATTTGGTAGACCGCGGATGAGTGATACGCCCTTTTACAGGAATAACAAAGGTGTCAACTTTCAATGTCTCATCATCATCCATAGCTTGTAAGACTTTTGAATATTCATCTTTGTACATGCGAGAGTCACTGTAGTAGGCTTCGACTCCTTTGAAAGGATTAATGTCCGCGACTTCCTTTTGAACTTCTTCCTTTTCATCAATGTATTTGAAGTACTGGTGAAGAGTGGAGGGGACTATATTGTGTTCATGGAGGAAAGGTCTTCCCAAGAGCAAGTTGTAAGATCCAACTAACTCGATAACGTAGAATGTGACACTCGCTCGGAAATTGCCTATTTGTATTTTTAGGCGAATTTTCCCCAGAGGTTAACTCTTGCCTTAATTGAACCCTAAAATGGTAGTGACTGTCTTGACTAGACGATGAACTGGAATCCGTAAGGCATCCAAGAGACTCTTAGGTATAATACTTAGAGCTGATCCTGGATCAATTAGAATACGGTTAACCTTCATCATGTCAATGTACCCAGTGAAGTAAAGAGGCCGATCATGACGATTGTCCTCTAGAAGCATATCATCTTGGGTAAAAGTGATGTTCGGAATGATTTCCAAGACACTGTTGCAATGTAGGCAAGTCACCGGCTCTGCTTTCGGCTTCTTCAGATGAGTCAGGCAAGAGTCTGCTTGCAGTAGAGCTTCACTTAACGTTTTCCGAGTTTCCTTGGATAAACGTAAAAGTTCGAAGATAGACAACCTGGCTGTAGTGTTAGCAAGTTGAGCCAAAATGTCAAAATTATATGGTTTTTGCCATCCGGGAGGGAAGACTTCTTGATTGGTTTGTCGAAGCGGGTAGGTTGCTTCCCTTTGTCGGCTGTTGTTGGTTTAGAGGGAATCGTCTCAGCAGGAGCATTTGAAGATCCTTCGTTGGAGATGGGTGGTAGAGCTGCAACCGGAGGGACATCAGAAGTTTCTTCAGGAACTTCAGCATAATCTTTCAAGTATGTTTTTCCTGACCGGGTTCCGGAGAGAGCTTCAACTTCAGGCTCAGGTTCAGGGTCTATCGAAACCATATTGCAATCCTTCATCTTGTTCTTGGTTTTTTGGTACTTGATAAGAGCTTCAGTCCAGAAATCGAGACCAATACGGGATTGATTATGTCTCAAAGTGAGGGCTAGAGGTGCTCCGAGTCCTTTGCCGGAATTCATGCCAGGAGCAGTGGCTAGATCATAACCCATCTTCGCCATTAATTCACGAGATTGTGAACTATATAGATGAAACGCAGGTTTGTATCTGTCTTCGGATTGAGGTACAGTTTCTGCCTCTGTAGGGGGTGATTGTCCTGCTAGGATGAAAGTAGAGGTTAGAGAAAGATTGGGTATGATGCTAGAAGTCATATGGCATGACTTAGTCTTCCCAGGTTTCTTTTTAGACAGAGGGGCCTTCTGAGGAGAAGAAGAAGACGTCTCAAACTCTGCCACTAAATTGGGGTGGATCCACATAATCTCTCCATTTTTAGTGGTGACGGGAACAAGTCCTTCATTCTGGGCTGGTGGAATATTCACAACTTCAAGGGTTGCTTTGGAGATAGGGACAATCCCATTTTCCACCAATAATGGAGTGAAGTCACCGAACTGCATCAAAATCACATTTGCTGTGACTGTCTTATCTTTAGGTGTTAGTGTCACATCTCCTGATTTGATCATTTCTTGGATCTTTCCTTTTAACACAAAGCAAGACCGGATTGTATGACCCAGCATTCTGTGATATGGACAGTATTTTGGATGATTTGTCTTGTTGGCTTCATCAGGCTTTTTTTATCTCTGGCAGTTGTATCTTGTTACCTTTAAGTAAACATTCGAAGATGCCTTGAACATCGTCGTCGTCGAAAGAGTATTCTTCCTTCGGCCGAGGAGGTCTCTGCTGTTGATTTGTTGGGCTGGGGTAGCTTGGGCAAACATTACCTCTTGATTTTTGCTCTGGAGATTGACTTCAAGAGTCTCTTTTCCTTTGCGATTGTTGGGTCGTATACTATTGCTAGTACTTTGACTTGATTCATTGGGATTCATGTGTACCCCCAGACCTTTAAAAGTCTCAGCACTGACTTTGGCAGCTTTGGCACTGACGATGAAGGAAGGCTAATCTTAGAATTGGGTGGATCCTGTCCACATGCTGATGATTGGTAAGAGATTCAACTTGCAAGTGTCGATAGTGACGGCATCGGGAGTTCCGAGAGGCATTTTTAGAGCTTCTCTTCTGAATCTTTCAATGAAGCTCTCAGTGCTTTCATTATTTTTCTGTTTGATTCGTATAAGAGCTGACATGGTCATGTCGTTAATGCCTTCATAGAATCGTTCTAGGAATATCTGTTTGAACCCGGCAAACGAAGTAATGCACCCATTAGGGAGACTTCGATACCATTCATAAGCAGTTCCTTTAAGACAACCAACAAATACCCGAGTAAGGAGGGCATCGCTCGGTTGCAACTGATAAGTCATTACCTCAAAGTGATTGATGAACTGACTTGGGGAGGTGGTCCCGTCAAAGAAAGAGATGGTTGGAGGCTTGTATTTTGGGGGTACGATACCTCCTTCCATTGTATGGGGTAAGGCTGCTTGATACCTAATCTTTGTAGGCCGTCCTTTTGCTTGAACGCTTCGAACTGAGACCGGAGATTCTTCAACTCTTCAGTGACCGCTCCGGAAGATTGCGGTGTCGTTGCTTGTTGGGTATAATTGGGAGGAGGGACTGCAGCATATGTACCACCCCCAGCTCCGGACTGACTTGGAGTGGGCTGTACATGAACATTAGACTGTACCCCCGGAATAGTAGAAGGTTCAGGTTTGGGGCAACATGAGTATTTAATACTACTGGTGGTGCTGTTTATTGAACTTGCTGAGTTTGTTGCTGAGTTTGCATAAGAGTATGTATAGCAGCCAATGTATCCGCCATGGCTCGTAACTGTTGTTCCAAGAAAGAAATCCTTTGTTCATGAGCCTCAGTGCTAGTCGAAGGTTCGTGATTGCCATCTACCATATAGATGGTAATCATTCGAGGTATCGACGATGAAATAGTCTGTTCCGAATCGTCGCTATGAGAATCAGCATCTTTCTCGGGGCTATTCACGGGAGTTAATACTGGGAAGTTGGACTCTCCTAAGAAATCTTCCGTGGTCTCAGGATTATCACCTGGATGAGAAGAAGAAGAGACACTGGTTGAAGTTCCGGTTCTGGATCTGGTGCCAAGGTAAACACCGTCTTCAGAATCAGATCGTATTCTACCTCCAGTATTTTTGGAGGTCATGTTGATGGAAGCATAAAGAGGTTCATCTTCGTCTGGTATTGGTTCATGTTGAATCCGTTCGAAGACAAATCGCCTTTTCGGTGAGCAACAACACTGGATGACAACCCGAGGTTGAAAGTTACAACAATGCTCTTCATGACGAATATGAGCAATGTCAGAGACAGATGGAGTGTTGATTCTCAGCTTGTTTTGCAAATGCTCCCGGAGATCTGCGAAAACGGACTGGGAAGTGTTTGAAGATGGTTTCTGTGTAGAAACTTGTCTTTATTCTTCTGTCTTTTTGGTTCTTGAGTGTATAAAGACCGATTGATCTGAGCGATATAGTTCTTAGCATATTGTACATCAGGGTCCATTATACTTGTCCCAGTTTGACAAGGCTTCTTTTGCCGGAAGTAGAATCAAGACGATTCCGGTTAAGCTTGTTACGAAGGTCCATAGAGGTACAACTTTGGTATCAGTCCTGGATACTTGCAATTTGCCTTTCTCGGATCGAGAAATTTTGAGAGAAGGAAGATGAACATTATTCCGACTGTGAGTCGGTAATAATCCATCTTTAGAGGAAGTAGCCAAAAGGTGTTTTCCTTTGTTTGATCTAGTAAGAGTACTAGTCAAATTAACCCCAGAGGTAAAAACCTTAGGAGCAGAGGAGTTGACTAAAGAGTCGTTCTCCTTGGTTGGCACAAGATGCGCGGGTTGTGGGGAATCATTTGTATATTCTGTGGAAGAGAACCCCCAGCCTGGCCTTGAGAGACAGTCAAAGGACTATATGGTTGGCACACGCTGACTTCAGAGTAACGCTGTCTTTTGATTAGCGTTTGGTCAATAATTGACATACGCACAGAGTCATTAATGGCTAAAGAGCCGACTGCTGTCGTAAGAGTAGAAGAAGAGACTTTGACATGTCCAAAGATGGATTTTCTTGGACACGCTGGCTTGGCTAAAGAACCAATTTTGTCAGCGTGACTAGGAGAAGCCACTGTCGCTATTTCAGAGAAGTCGAGGAGTGCTTCGCTGAGATTGGAGACGTATTCTTGTCAGTGTGGGAAGTGAAGAAGCGTCTCGGGCCACCGGAGAAGACTTAGGGACATAGACAGAACGTCCCTTCTTCTTGGCGGAAAGAGAAGCGGAGGAAGCAGTTCGGCCCTCCTTCGCCTTGAACATTCTTCGTAAGCAGATGGTCGAATTGCACGACTATCGTCTTCTTCGGCGAACCGATCGACGAAGTATCGCATTGAGTTGTTGCCGTCTCGTTATAGGAGACAGCCTTCCCCAGCAGAGTCGCCAATTTTTTTCCATAAATAAATTCTATTTATTTATTGTATTTGAGAAAATTACAACTATAGGAATCTGATCTAGAAGACGATCACTTTATCCCTTGGACGATACGATGAAGAAGGCTCGAATCTCGAAGAACTTTGACAGCAACTAGGCAATCTCTCTGTTCTCTTATAATTTTTTTGTTGAAAGTGGAGAAACTCTCTTTATAGAGTTCTGGATAACTGCTCTGGGTATACACTCAGTCAGTTACTTGACGTGTGCATAACTGTAGGGACGCATGGCAAATTTTGGTGGAGACACGTGCGGTTGAGAGTAGTGGAGTATATCCAGGAGAGATTGATGGCATGAATGCCATATTGCATAACTTCTGAGTGAGTGGGTAACCGAATAGAGGACACATGAGAACGTGTGTTGACTGTACATTTGAAGTAATTCTGAATTCATTTGCTTTGATACGCTATCTTTTGGAGAAGCATGCCTAGCATATACTGTCTTGTTTGAAGAGGAGTCATATGGAGTCTATACACTCACTTGATGAGGAGTCGTATGAAGTCCATACGCTACCTTGATGAGGAGTCGTATGAAGTCCATACGCCTTGATTAGGAGTCGTATGAAGTTCATACGCTGCCTTGATGAGGAGTCGTATGAAGTCCATACGTGCTTGATTAGGAGTCGTATGAAGTCCATACGCTACCTGATTAGGAGTCGTATGACTGGGGAAGTACACATGGCTGTCCTCAATCTTCTCGAATATGCCATATCTCTTAATAACTGATGAATATCTCTCGAGCGTCGTGTTGTAGATATGACGGCTGACAGGCTGTCAGAAATGACAGTAATGATGGCTGTGCATTTATGATGGCTAATGAGCTGTCTTCGTAAAGACGAAATTAACTCTCGAAAATCCATACGACGGTTAATTCTCCTAAGACAGCTGTTCTTTGCACGAAAGACGAAGTGTCAGATTCATTGTCCACTGATGTATGCTGTGCTGTAAGTCGAGAAATATAATATATTCACTAGCGTATGACTTGTACTGGCGTATGACTTTTGTACTGAGCGTATGGCCTTTGGCTGAGCGTAGGCCATTGATCGACTTGGTCTTATATCAGCGTGTTAGAATTTTTCATACCCTACAGATGGACGGCGGATACGGACACGATACACGGATATTTGTGGGGAATTTATGGAATTGTGGGGTTTATTTGGAGTCTATGGAAAGGAGCAAAGAGGAGCTCTCCTTAATAGGAGGGGCACTCCTCGTTAGATAAGGGTAGATAGTTTAAACTCCAATAAGATAAATCATCTATTATTTCATCAATTTAAAATACTCAATCAAATCCAAATCCAATTCAAATTTAGATAAATCTAATCTAAATTGATATAGAAAATTCCATCTTCAATAAAAGCTTTTTAAAATAAAGTCATAAAACCTTCTCAATTTAATCATCATAATTAAATTTTAACTAAACGATATTTTTAAATACATTTTCGGATAATAAAATATTGATACTAATTAATTTCAAAAATAGCATTATATATATGAAATTTAAATTTATACCTTATATGCATATAGTTTACATAAACTATTTCCAAATATTATTTATATAACCTTTCTGACATAAAATAATGTTTTGGAAATTCCAATATGACGCATTTTCAACTTTAAGCAATTGAAATATTATTATTTATTTTTGACAAAAACCAAGCTTATAATAAATATTTTTACAAAAATATGTACCTCGACATAT